>JADGJA010000405.1:0-19580 GCA_027596035.1 Thoreauomyces humboldtii | reverse complement strand
TTCTTTACCATCTATTTTTGTCAAGAGCATAAAACCGAACAAGCTACCTTTGGGGTTCCCTTCCGAACTGGCCTTTTCTGCTTTTGTTGAATAGGCAGTGCTTTCCACGTATTCGGACGCTCTATTCTTATCACTGAGGGAGATTAATAAGCTTGGGGGGTTCCACGAGAGCCCGAGAGCATGGGGCAAACCAGAAGTAGAGCGGAGATTTGTTGAAACTTTGGGTAGAGACCAGCATTTGAAGCTGTTCCCTTTGCCGCATTCAATACATTTTGAAGGACGAACAACAAGGCTGACTTTCTCGCTGAGGACGCCAGCCATCTACAAGCAATGACCACCCGCTCACGTAACCCATCTACGGAACCGGCTGAAAAGGAATTCAGCGTTCTCAACACCTCCACCATCGCCGACCGCATCCGTCGCGCCAATGATCAGATCGTCCCCGCATCGCCCCACACGGCCTTCAGCATCAAACTCGAGCAGAGCTGTCAGGATGTCATGGCGGATCTGGAGGGATCTGGTGGAAACGGCGAGCAGGCGCCGAGTCCGGCTGTATCTGGACTGATGGACGCTGGTCGGCCCGCTAGAATGGGCAGCTTGAGACGAAGTCCCTCGAAGAGGCAATCGGGTGCAGGGCCAAGCGGGGGTGGCGGACCTAACCCCCGGGATATGTTGAGACGTTTGTCGAAGATCAATCCTGCTTCACGTGAGTTGTCGTCATACCTGGTTACGACTTCTTTTCGAATCGCAGAAGTGAGAAAGTGTTGACCCTCTCTGGTCTTTGTGTTTTTGACAGACATTCAGACCGAGCAGATGTCAAAGTTCCTTTCGGGATTCCGGCGTTTCCACAAGCGCTTCTTTGCCGATAACACGTCGCTTTTCGCTGACCTTCAGCAGGGTCAGGCACCAAAGACGCTGCTTATCGGATGCTGCGATTCTCGCTGCGACCCCGCAATCATCACAGACTGCGATCCAGGTAACTTGCCGGATTAAGAGCTGAGTCATTTCGGCATCCGATTCGTTCTGATTGTTCATCAGGTGACCTCTTCATCATCCGCAACGTCGCAAACCTCGTGCCTCCTTACATCGAGAATGATACCGGGGTCCACGGTACCTCCGCCGCAATGGAATTCGCTGTCAAAGGACTGAAAGTGCAGTCGATCATCGGTAAAGGCTCTCCACTCGTAGTCTTGATATGGCTCCGCTTCAGAGTGTCGTCCTGACATGCACTTCTGTTCAGTCATGGGTCACACCCAATGCGGAGGCATCGCTTCCCTTCTCCAGGGTGAGCACGAGCATTCGGAGCTCGAGTTCCTGGGTTCCTGGATGCGCATCGCTCAAGCCGCCCGCGATATCACCATGAGAGACTTTGCCGACAAGGAGCCTCAGGTTCAGGCCAGAGCATGCGAGCACGCCAGTATCCTCTGCAGTCTGCAGAACCTGACGACCTATCCCTGGATCAGGGACAGGTTGGCAGCGGGCGAGATCTCGATCAACGGATGGTGAGGAGGGGGCAAGGCGAACGCAGTAACGGTTTCGGAAGAAAGCAGAAGCGACACGGGCTAACCCATCCTGATGCTCTTTCTAGGTACTTCGACTTCACCTCGGGCGACCTCTTGGCATACCATCCTGAGACCGACTCGTTCAAGACACTCATGCCACCTGACGCCAACGCTGACGGGACCGAATCTCCTCCCGACGATAGTTTTATCGGAAACGAGGACGAACACCAGCACGTGCCCACGGTCCCCGATATGGCAGGCGGGGGAAAGGTTGAGATGCCGGTGCGTGCTCAGGCGGTACCTCAAGGCGGAAGGACCGTCACCCCAGCGCAGTGAAGATGAATTCATCAGGTAGTCTAAGCCGAACGTGGACTGCAGTGGCTTTTTTTCATTTGAATATCACTTGAAGAAGTGGCTGTTGAAACGTGTGTACTTTGAGCGCGAATATGAGTGATCGATATTAGAGGAAGTCGTATGGTAGAATCAAAAACCAAGAATATGGTGGTAAGACATGCAGCTGAAAACAAATGAAATGAAGTGCCAGCTTAGGCAATGATGTGTGAGCCTAAGCTGTGTGATTGTGGAGCGCTCCAAGGAGGGTAAAGCTCGTTAGCTTTTCTCCAGCCTTGGACCCAGGTCATGTCTGCGGTGTCCAGTTGCACCGGCTGGATGATGTACTGATCCAAGACAACGCCTCGCAGGTTATATGTTAGGCGCCGGAAAAAGAGCTTGATAGGAAGCCACCAGCCCCTGACTTGAAGGTCACTAACTGTCGTGTCGTCCTGGTCGATGAGGGCCGGGTGCACGCTGTACGCCGTCAAAACCCCCAGATTCTGTTCACGTAAATGTAAGAAGAGTGAAATTGATCCAGTGACAGGAGAAGAACGCACCACCAATTCGACCATGCCATCGTCGTAAGGGTTGTGCGGGGCGTCGAACACGTCCAAGATTTTTTTGGCAGCGCTGAGGCTAACGGCGTAAGCGTGAGCGCAGCTCGGGTGCGTCGCGATGTTCAGCGAGTAGCCTATCGGGAGGCCTGGAGGTGGATTTATGGAGGCCACCAGTTCTCCTGGCCCGTTGTCGCAGTACCCTGAGATTTGCAAGGTTGCAATATAAGTAATCGCCAATGCTCGGGATCCGATGTGCAAGTCTTACCAAGATAGAGAAGGTCGGCGTTGGTTGGTATTGACTTGCGAAGTGACTCCCAAATGTCTTCCACCTGAACCTCAATCTGCACATCGTCCTCCATGACCAAAGCCCAAGCATGTCCACGATGAACGACGTCCTTCATGATCCGAAGCTGGCTGACGGTCAACGCTAGCTCGCCTTTCGTTAGATGCGTTCCAAACGGCCACCAACCCCACAGAGGTTTTGTGTGAATGAGGTCCATGCGATCCACCACCATCGGTACATCATAGGTGGTCGCGGGTGTGATGGTAGCTTTTATCCCGAGTTTGTGAAGACGTGCTGCCATCGTCTCGCGTCGATCGTTTCGTCTCACCAGGTTAATGACATATACCTGGTCGAACCCCATGGTTACATTGCCCGGAATCTGAAGCAGCTCTCTATCGTCGAAAGGTTCGATAGGAAGGTACGCTCGTGAGCTCGCTGACCGCGGCAGGACAAACAACATAGCAAAACAGCTGAAGAGAACGACACAGGCGAAGATTGCGTTGCGCAAGACGTGAGTGGATCGACTGAACTTGGCGGGCCTTGCCGACCGCAGAGGTGCGACCATCGGCGCGTACGAAGTGACGCGCGTCACATGTTTTGTGATGCACAGATGTACACCGAGGGCGATCACTATGGCTGCTACTCCGGCAATGCTCGTAACATCAATATCATCTTCACCGCCAATCCATAGCGTTGTCAAGATCACGAGCAACTGATAAGAGAGTAGTGAGACGCTGAATATTGGCAAGTAAAATGGCAAAATGTTCAAATACCATGGCGAGCTGGTTCTGGCCCCATGTGAGAGTGGAGTTCCGGAGTGTCCCTGCTGTCAAGACAGCGAACAAGGCACTGGCGCATACTGTGACAAAAATCGATGCGGTCCAGAACTGTGGGAGCAGGACTATTGTGGCCTGCAATGCCTCGAGTACAAACCACGAGATGACGAGAACAGTTATGACCCCAGGCTGGTATCGAGGGCGCAACATGGAGAAAGTTCAGACCTTCCGGGAAGTCTACACAATCCAGACTACCGCGACAAGAGTCAACTCACAGCTGTGGCGCGGACTAGCGTCCAGACATTGCTCTTCGCGGTTGCGAAAACCGAATGAGCGGTCCAAGGTAGCACTACGCCGAAGTTGATGACAGTCACCGAGATGGAGTACACGGATGCTCGAGATGAAATGAGATCTGAACCGCTCCAAGCCACGCCCGCGATCAGAAGAAGACATGCAGAGATGATCGGCAGGATCGACTTGGCCGAGCTGCGAGCGGCCGTCCGGATGAGCGTCCAGGGGATCGTAAGCATCCCGAGAAGCTGGAAGACCTCGAGCGGGAACTTGACCAATGACCAGTACGACAATGCCGAGGACAAGGAGATGGCCAGAACGAGTCGCAGACGGGTGAAGCTATCTAGCGGAGGACTGCTCCCGCTTTGCTGAAACATGAAGGAAACCATGTACAGGACTGCCTACAACGGATCTGAAGAATCAGCTACGAAACCCCTGGCAGAGGGGAGCCGACGGAAAGCCCAAGTCACCTGATGAACCAAAGCCAAGAACACGGCAAAGTCGGTATGATTGTGGGGTGAGGGACTGAGGACGTGGTCGAGGGCTGCTTTTGTGAGGTAAAGGAAGGCGATTCTGACCGCGACGGTAAAGGCTGCAAGGGTGGCATTGGGGTGGTTTCCGAGGCAGGGTATCCTGCTGAGCGCTATTGCTGCTGCGGACTTGGAAGAAGTGTCGATGGAAGAGAGCACGCTATCCCCTGGGTCCAGCTCGCCGTCGTCCTGGCCGTGCTCGCCGCGAGCCATGGTTCTTCGCGGGTCCCAGTGCAAGAGACGTTCAGCGGCGAGTGTGGATTGAGGAGGGCTCCGCCCTGGTTGAGAGGAGGTGGTACCACCGTTGGTCGAGTGTAGCGTTTTCTTGTGTCAGAGCTGTATGGACTCGAGTTGTTCTTTGGACATGTGGAGAGGGCGAATGCAGTGGGAAAAGCTTGCGGTCCTGGGCCTCTCACCCAGGTCCCAGGGAGGGTGATCTGCAGGGCATGCTCCCTGTGTCACACAGACTCACACTCTGCATCACCTCCTTGTGCTGTCGGGAAAACAGGAGGTGTCAATCGGTGGCTGTGCAACTGCCAGACTGAGCTGTGGATCGTCTGCACAGGCTGTGCATGGAACCTGTTGTCCACCTCGTTCGGACAAGACGATCCACAGCTCCTTCGAAGCCCTGAGGGTCCACCTCGTTCGGACAAAACGATCCACTTCCTCACCCATGCGGGAGCTCTATAAGCACGATCCCACCCATCAGGAACTGGTGCTGCTGTTCTACCGCATCTTCGGCGAGGACCTCTTCGTCTTCGACACGGTCCCTGCCGATCAGAAGCGGAACGGGCTCGTCGACGGCATGATGGCCATCATGCTCAACCCGGAAGCCCTGCAGGCTCAGAACGAGGACCGGGGACTGGCCATCGATCTGACCACCGCCACAGCAGCCCAGACAGAGTTCGAAGCTGCACTGAGAATCCTTCGCGTGGATCCCGCGAACGAGGGCTGGTTCCTCCGATGGACTCGCGACGTGGAGCGGCATCACGACGAGTGGTGAAGGGCAACCGAGACGGGGGATGCCACAGACGGCAACGTGGCGGAGAGACTGGCCGTTCTCACGTTGAACACTCTGGAGGTGTACCTGGCGTGGATCATGTGGAAGACGATAGCAGCATCCCGTGTGACGCGACTCTTGCTCGGTCTTCTCAATTCAAAATCGGAGCCCGTCCGTAATGCCGCAACGGATTGTCTCCTCGTCCTGTGCTCCAGGCCAATGTCCAAAGAGCCGGAACTTCAGATCTCATGCATATGTCAACCCATATTCGAGGAGAACTACATTGAAGCTTTGATGCTCGCATGGGCCACCGTCCACGGCGTCCCATCCCTCACAGGAGATAGACATCCCGAGCAGGCGAAAGAGCTGGACGACGAGGGATACGTGTTTGCCAAACGTCTCGCGCAAGTCGCCGTGGAACTCGGGGAGCGATACATCGCCCAGATCGATTTCCCTCTTCCTCCATCAGCTGCGAAAGAGAGGTTCTTTGTACTGCTCGTCATCACTGGATCATCCGTCCATGTCAATATCGACCATGGCCGCCTCGTTTTGGTTGTCGTTTTCCAGAATTGATGGGAACGGTCTCGCTAGTGCCATCCCGTCGGTATTGAAGGTCGTGGCGGACAAGTGCTGCAAAACCGCTCCGCCACATATCAAAGATATGACTACGGGTTATGCGGATATGGACTTGGAGGATCGATCTGAGCAGCTTCAGTTCAGTGAGCAGTCCCAGCTCCTGCGTCTACTGTTGCAGAGTCTGGCAACTTCCAAGCAGGTGAGTGTCGAGCTTTCCCCGACGCTTCCCCAATTAAGCTTCTCACCACTTCTGTAGGGTGAAGATATGTTTTACTGGATAGCCGGCCGGATCAAAAGAACGCTGGCGACTCCGCCCAATGCCTCGTTCTCAAATGCGTCGGGAATGCAGACATCCGATTCGCCATGCCTCGCTATGCTCGAAGGAAATCTGACGATGCTGGCATGCATCATTGCTGGACTGCCAAGAGAAGGATCAGGCGACAGTGGGACGGAAGGACCAAGTCAAGCCCTTACCTCCGCCAGACTCGGACTGGTCGAGACGGTCCTGAAATTCGAATACGCGGATCCGATCCTCGTGGAGAAACAGCTCCGTACGGTCGTCATGTTTGCGGAACTCATGTCTGCATCACCGCAGCTGGTATTACGATGCGTCCAGAAGATGTTCTCGTTCGTCGCGTTCACCATGCCGGATGAGGAAGATTACATGCAAAGAAAGATCACATTGCGAGACGAGACGAAGGCTCTAAGGATGACGGCTGCTTCGTCTCTCGTCAAACTTGCCGCCGCTATGCCGGACGTGCTGGTGCAGGGTTATCAGGAGATTTCATCGGCTGTGAAGTCTTTGATCGATCGAAACCTCGTCTTCCCTTCCGAGGGCAACCTCCTTGCGGAATTCCTGCTCTGCATCGTCTTCCTTCCAGAACACCGCATCAAGAGAAACATCCATATATCATACAGCTCCTTCAACCCGCCTTGCTCGAGTTCGACACAATGGTCCAAACCTCGATCACGACATTGGACGCGCTCTTCGAGGCATCCGGTCTCAACTACCTGCGAGCCAACTCAGACGCACTCGTTCAGACGCCACCTCGAGAGAAACAGGCCATGCCATCGCAACCCGAGCAGGACCTTCGAACCAAACGAGCTGGAATCCTGTCGACCTTCGGGTTGGTGTCTAAGTTCTTGCAGCGAACGGTGGATCCCAAGAATCCGGGTGATCCGGACGTGAGTCGACTGTGGGTCGATGCCGTGCCGGAACTGGTCAGATGTGCTCTTGTGATCGTCAAGCGATTGCAGGGATTGTACGATCCGACGATCTGGCAGGGCGTGTTGCCGGAGTTCAGCGTTTTGATGACTGGTATACTATCGCTTCTCACTTCACGATCTTCTTCGCATGCTCAGCTTTTTTCGGTTGCCGCCGTGTAGGCGCTGACGCTGTTGAAGGACGAACTTTCAAGAACGAGCTCGCCGCTCAAGTGACGGCCGTTGCCCGATGGATGAGCATGTTGAGGGACGGAAGGTACCTTTTTATTTTGACAATGGGGCATTTACCGCACCCGATCCTCATTGACAGTGGAGTCTCCAGGTACTATTATTACTGTCGTATCTCGGCCCATCCCTTTATTCTTTACCATCCATCGGAGAAACTCTCTCCGCGACGATTCTCGAGCCAGCCGCGTTCCTCGGTAGCCATCATTGGAAAAGCACCATCGGTAAGGGTCTCGCGTCACGTGAATAGTTTAAACAAGAGCGCTGACTTTCGCTCGTATTCGTCTTACTAGGTATGATGGGTCCCTTAGTCGCCAACTGCCCGCCAGAATACTACACCGCAGTCCTTGGGCCCCTCTTCCCACCGTTCCTCATCAACGTCTGCACAAAACTCGACGCGGAATGGACGAACCTCGCGGGTCGAGGGTTCGAAGCCGACCGGGAAGCCGACGAGTACGCTTCCGTCTTCAGCGAAACCCCATTCCCGATAGCCCCGTCGCACATTCTAACCTTTCGAGTGGGTCTAGAAAGGACGAGACGGACGAAGTCCGCGCCGAACGTGCTCTACGACTCCTCACCCGTTCCTTCGTGGATCTGCTACTGGCCGTGTTTCGTGCACCCGTGATGTTCGGTGCAAAGAAGGCCAGGAAGGCGGCGGCTGAGAACGCGATGACCGAGACGACAGGGGACGCGACACCGTCCTTCGACGTCATGGTGTCTACCTTCGTCAAACCGGAACTCGTCAGGTTCCTCTTCTGGGATCGGACAGTCGCTCAACCCCTTCTTGCTGCCATCGTTCTGATGATCAAGATCAGAGACACGGATTCTTCTGCGTGAGTGAACTTGACCCTTGCTCGAGAATTGCATCGCATCTCGAACACAAGTGCCCGTAGGTTGCATGTGCATGAACTCTTACAGATTGTTTCTTTTACAGAAAGCTTGTACTAATGCTTGCAAGAATCGTGCCAGCTCTAGTTGCAAATCCGGACCTTTATGCGTGGCTCGGACGGGATGCGCTCATGGCCATGCTAGAGGTTACAAATGCATTCTCTCAACTTACTTACGGTTTGCAGCCTAACGCGGTTGTTCTTTTGACAGACTGTGCACGACAGCTACTACGTTGAGTCGCATTCGGCGACCATCGGCGCCGTCACGCAGTTGTATTTGCAGTTGCGGCCTTTGTCCGACGTGCCTTATCAGACTTTTGCAGGATTGCCGGACATGGCTAGCGACAGGTTGCAGGTTTGGCAGACCGAGGACCTAGTATCTTACCCGTGGAGCATACGCCAAAACTCTCCGATCTCCGACGGACAGAGATACGAGGCAGACCTGACGGCTGCTGCGAGTGGAGAGAACGACCAGAAAAAGAAATCCAATGCGGTGACAAAGGATTTCCTGAAGCACATCACAGCGGCAAGTGAAAAGACAAGAGAAAGGTTTGAAAACTCTGGGTTGTGTTTCCTAACTGACCCGTTTGCCCCCCTAACAGGTCGCCGAGAGTCAACGAGGAAAGAAGGCACAAAGCTTCATCGTCAACATCACGCAGAAACAGATCCTCACTCGACCCGTCATCCGCAAGAACTCCAACGACGGTGAGGACGACGCGGCCAACGAGTGGTTTGGAGATCTCTTCGATCGTCCATCCAGGATCCATTTGCGTAGGGGGGAAATCGTGGAGGGAGTCTGGCGTATGGGATCGTGGCGACACTCCTCCCTCCGTTTTCCACAAAATTTTCAACATGCTGCATCATCCATCCACCCATCCTCACGCTCGTGTCGGTGGAGAAAGAAGTATCACGCCGTCTCCTCGTACGAACAGCATCTCGTGGTTTCGCTTGACGGTCTGGAGAACGTGACACCGAAGGAGTCGGGGTCAATTTGTGTCCTGCGCTCCCATGCCACACACAGTATGTCTCCGTCACGCGCGGATGGCGAAACGACATGTCCCTTACCCTCACGACCTCCTCGTACGCCTCCTCGTTGACATCCACGACCGTGATGATCTCCTCCGCGTCTCCCAGTACCATGTTCATATGTTGGTCGAAAGCCTATGCGGTGCACGAGAGAGTGTCAGACCTCCAAGAAGATGACAGACACAAGCGGAGTGATTGTGCTGTACGTGAAGCCGACCCCTGATCTCTCGATCCCCGCGCATCTTGACGTACACACGTTCGTCGAGGGAGAGACGCACGAGGTCCAAAGGCTATTGGGGGACCCAAGTGTATGGACACATAGCGTTAGAGCGGAACATTCTACTAGGTAGGAATCAACAGGAATCCTTGCTTGCGTACCACTGCTTGTTCTCGAGTCTCCACTGGTGCGTTAGCAGTGTCTGCCATCTTGTTGATCTCGTCTACGAAGTGTTTGGTTGCGTATGTTGAGTTTGCCCAAATATTCGAAACTTCCTACCGTGGGAGCCGCTGAGGTCACACAGAGTCCCCAGAGCGCTATTTCTCAAAACACCCGAGGTGGATTGTCCAAGAACGAGAGCAAGCAAACCTCCCCGGAAATGGAACTGGCCGTCTGACCATAACGCACCCACCAAACCTAATCCAGCACCCAACCAAACCCCTCCAGACTTCCCGGGGGCGGGTCCCCGCTTCATCGAGAATCACCCCGGTCGTCGAGCCATAAGAACCACCCGCCCGCTCCGCTCACCCCTGCTGGTTCTCCCGTCCGTACCTCAACAACCAACCTAACGTTCTTTCGCTTCGTTCAAGCACTCCTAACACAATCGACATAAAACTTTGGAAATGGAGGCATCATCCCCGCTGTCTGTGGCGGCAATGGTCCAGAGGACCCAGGAGTTTCTTTGGGCGCTTTCCCCCGATGCGCAGGTAGAGCGGCAGGAGGTCTGCGTCGATGCAAAGGCGTTCTCCCGAAAGTCTGACCCTTCAGCGCCATTAGTTTGCGATGGACCGGGATTATTGGGAAAGCTTCGCCAACTCGTACTTTGCGCGGCAAGGCCGTATGGCTCTGAACTTCCGAACGGGCACCTACCATAAAACATGTTGTAGGTTACCCTCGAAGCCTAGTCCCGTCGTCTCGTATTCATGTCACTGATTTTGTTTGACAAATAGTCATCCATGCGTTTCATTTCGTGACATATTTCTGCTCGCTTTACTCGGAAAATCTACTCAGTGTGGAAGTTGCGCTGAACGGTCCGCCTGTTGCACGCGGACCCGACACGATCAAGTTCGATCGAATGACTTACACCATGTCGTATGTTGGAGGGCACGCGGTAAGTCACATGATGGTTCTACTTACCTCGAAACAAACACTAATCAATCTTCTTGTCATCGTCAAGGCGGTATTCCGAGGATCTCTCACGGCGTCGTTCGAGTCAGCCACGAAACTCAAGAGCTTCGACATCATCATCGAAAATACCCAACGGACACAGGATATCTCTCTCCAAAGCGATGTTATCCTCAATGATTTCACTTTACACCCGCCGCACAGCAACCGGATTTTGGAGATGACAAACACAGTGGCCACAGCGGCACTGCCAGGCTCAGGTGAATATGTCCCTTCTGTGCTCTTCCTCCCATTTTCCTCGAGTCTGATCACGTGAGCTCTTCCATTCATAGTCGCACTCAAACGCGCTGTGCGAGAAATCTTGATTCGCAGGATTCTTCAAGATGGCCACCATGGCGTGACAAACCTTTCAGCGGAGCTGACAGCCGGTCTCCCTCCCTGTCAATACCCCCCGGCATATGATCATGCCAGTGCACCGGCGCCCATCGACCGCATCGCTCCGAACGCGGATCTCGAATACCACGGCGATGGCACGATCGCGCCGTACCCCACGGGCATGTACCGCTCATTGCCGCCCTTGGCTACGCACAATGCACCAGTGAGGACTCTCTACGCTTCACAGATCCAACACATGGCTGGTCGCAAGCGTCCACCTCCCATCGATACCTCCGAAGCGGTGCGGAACGATCCCACTAGCAGCCCTTCGCCCACTAAGAAAGCCAAACCGTCCGCCAAAGCCCCGGCCAAGGCCAGGAAGGCGCCTGCAAAGAAGGCAGGCGCCAGGGTGACTCCCAAGCCCTGATTTTTGCAGCTGATGACATTGACATTGAGGAAACTTTCCTCACCCCACCTTATTGTACTTTCAATTGTTTTACTTTTTTTTTGTGGGCTTTCTTCGATGAGGAAGGACCCTGCTTCGAAGAAAACCGCCCACTGTGGAAGGCCCTAATGCGCAGTCGTCAACCTTTCGAGCACATCTTGTGAACGCATTCCCTCAATGGTCTCCAGTTGAGTGAAAGTCACCAACCAGAGCCCTGCGCAAATCAGGACCAGAGCTCACCAGATGCGGAAGTTTGTGCTGTCTGAGCAAAAATAACGAAAGTCGGAGAGGAGGACCTCAATCTCCATGTGGACGAAGGCAACGGGAACCAGTCTGTCCATCGCGAGCATGTTACGGAAGAAGGGCCGAACGACAAAAAGTCGAAAAAAAAATAAAGGCCGTTTGCTGCGCGGGTCTGCCACGAAAACCAGTGAGTGTCCGATCTGTTTGGACAGAAAATATCACCTCAAACCCAAAAGACAGACAAGCGCTTCTCATTCCTCAGCACAACATGGCGACTTTCCGAACCGTAGACGCATGCCGAAACTGCCCTTCGGCAACATAGTCTTACTTCGATTCCCGCTCTCCAGTAGCTCACGACATGTCATGTTGAACTCGCAGAATAAGCGTCGAAGGGTTTTACCAGCGACCTTCGCACGACATAACTCTGCAACAGCTGGCAGTGAATCGTCGCGCAGCATATCCCGCTTTGCAGCTCCTGTTCCACCGTTAGCTTTGCCGCCTCAGTTTCCCCTCCTTTCCTACGCTGACGAGGGGCATCAACTCGAGGTGATAACTCGAAAAGAACACGTCTCTCGGGCGATCGACGATTGCGCGAGCGATGTGATCGCTGTTGACATTGAATGGCGTGTGCTTTTCATGAAAGGGGAAAAGGAGCGTCCGACGGCTTTGGTTCAGGTCGCAAATTCAAGGACGATCAAGCGTAAGTGTTTTGAACGTGTGATCTCTCATACCTTGTAAACTGACGAAAGTACTTGTTTTTCTCAGTTTTTCACATTGCGAGACTGAATGGAATTCCTCGCGAGCTCCGACAACTGCTGGAAGATCCAGACGTGACAAAGCTGGGCTTAAACATTCTGGGCGATGCCAAAAAGCTGTACCGGTACGGGACGCTGGCCTTGACCAGGTTTGCGGTGCATCTGTCTGAAAGAAGCTCCTCATTCCCAGTGATTTTGGCCTCAAAATGGAGGGATGTCTAGAATTGCAGACGTTTGCTCTTGCAGTTCTAGGTACCAGGTGTCCAGTCCGCGCATCTCTTCAAGCCCTTCTGGAAACTCTCACGGGCAAAACCCTCGACAAAGATTTTGCTGTCCGGACAGGGAACTGGGAGCAATCGCTTTCGAAAAGCCAAATAGCCTACGCTGCGAACGATGCTTTTGCCACCTACAAAGTTTTCAAAGCGCTGGAAGCCTTGAATAGCGAACAGGTCTCACCGTGGGAGATGCAAATTGTTGGGATCAGTACTTGGCTGGTGGAAAAGGCGCGAAAGGAGGAGGACGAGAGGGTGTTGGCTGAGAGAGAAGTGGCAGGCGGTCTCAGCGCTGTAAGTTACGACAGGACGCTCAGCAGGGAGGACGGGTTCGGTGAGGATTCCGACAACGGGAGTGATCGCCAAACGGAGTGAAGCTAGATAGAGTAAAGATCCCCCACAGCCTGAATGTCAAGAATTTCAAACTCCTTCTCAAACAAACATCGCAAACGCAAACAGGCATTATCACTGCCTGTTTGCTAAGAAAAGTTCCACGATCCTGGAGAAGACTCTGTGCTGGTGGGGTTTGTGGGGGAGGTCTGATGCACCCCGTTCCCGTCGCGAACCCGCGTTTGTGACGTGAACTGTCCACCCGTTCGGACGGCACTTTTTTACGCGTACGACGCTGAAAGGGAAGCTGTGCAGCCGGCAGTCTTGCCCGGGAATAGACTGAAAATGGACTACCCGCCAGCGTTGGCCGCAGCCCTACGAGATCTGGATCAGGAACTGGAGGATGGCGACATTACCCAGCAAGGCTATGAGAAGAAGCGGAAGAAGCTCCTACAAGGCAGCTTGTCTGCTCACACAGTTGACTCGCAGCAAGCAGGTGAACTTGCTGCTATTCGCGAAGCCTCCGGATCTCCAGGCCCTACGATCAGTGGCCCAACGCGAAGCTCGGGAGCCGGCTCGCCACAGTTCGGATCTTGGAGCCGTGAAGGTGGCAGCAGTCCGCACTCACAAGGTAGTCTGCATTCTCCAGGGAGCGGGCAATGTCTTCCCCCTGAAGTGTCCGCCGGAGGTCTTGCGCCTTCAGCGCAGCAGTACAACTATTACCCCGCAATGCCTGGACACGGGACATACTCAGGATATGAAGGTGATGGCTATGATCCAGGATACCCGGGATACTTCCAGACTGGGTATCATCCACAGACTGGGTATCCAGTTCCAGCATCTCAGGGATACTATCAACACCCTCTTCGGGAGCATGGTTTTCCTGGTGCGCTTAGCTCCGGTCAGCAGTACCCGCAGCAATATCAGCATCAGTCGCCACAGCACTCGCGTCAAAGCTCAGTAAGCAGCACTAGCGGCCCATACTCGTCCTCTCATGATGATCATCGAAGTCATGACTACTACACAGAGCCCGAGTGGCAAGCACACCAGCATGGGTATGACCCTGCCCCTACTGGAGCAGAGCTCCCCTATGATCCCTACCAACTTGGCTGGCGAGGAACACTTCGAATTCAAAAAGAGCAAGCTGCTGCCCTAGCCGCTTCCATACCGGAGCACGCGCACAAGACTGGAGTCTTGGACGCTGCCAGCGAAATGCCAGAGTATGGTCATGTTCGTGACTTGATAGGGAAACAAGCGCTTCCCACCCGCCTTCGCACGCATGCCGCTTTGGAGGCTGGCGCAGGGAGCCCACCCGCGTTCGCCAACATAGCTGTCGCACTACGGTATCACGCGCAGCGCACGCCTAAAGCCATCGCTTTCGCGTCTACGGATCAGAAAGGAAAGGACGCATTTCACATTACTTATGAAGGTCTGAATGGGCGCGCTGAGCGAATATCGCAGACTATCAGAGAAAAACAAAATGTGAAACGTGGGGATGCTATTGCGCTGATCTTCCGACATAGCGAGGCTCAAGAATTCATCGTTTCTTTGTATGGCTGCCTGTATGCTGGCTTGGTCGCCGTTCCCATTGTGCCCAGCTCCTTGTGTGTTGACGACGAGATCACGGAGATCTCGTTCATAATGTAAGCAAGCGGCTGCTTCCGTTCTGTGGTGCGCAAGGTTTTAATACTGGCGGCCACAGAGATTCTTGCAAGATCAATGTTGCATTAACTACGGAACTGAACCTCAAAAGCCTCACCCGCCAATTTCAGTTTCACCGCAACTCCGGGTTGCCTCGCATAGAGTGGTGGAAGAGCACGGATTTCATATCATCCTCTTCCCGCAAAAAGAAGGGACCAGACCAACCGATCACGGTCAATGGCGAGGAAACCGCATATATTGAATATACAAAAAACGCTGCAGGCGAGCTCAAAGGGGTTGTCATGGACCACAAAAATATTTTAAGTCAATGTCAGCAAATCGCTGCTGGGAACGGCTTGAAGTCAACCGACATAATCGCATCCTCGCTGGATGCTCGACAACAGACTGGGCTACTAGTGACCGCGTTCCTGGGCGTGTATCTTGGATCCAAGGTGCTACTGATTCCCGACCATTTTATGGCGACTCCTGGTGCCTGGGTGATGGCTATCACCCGAAACAAAGGTAAGCTTTGCAGCATGTCTATTCTTGTCATGTGCACGATCTAGGCATGCATTTGGAGGTGTTCGATTTAACTTTTTAAATCTAGCAACCGCCGCGTTCGTCGACAACGTCGCTTTGATGGACGTTATCTCCGGTTTCCCTCTGGCCGCAAACAAGAAGACGCCGGCGGATCTGTCTACCTTGCAAATTCTACTTGTTGTCTCGACTTTGCATCACCCGGACTTTTTGGATGACGTTGACAAGCACCTTGCCGTTTATGGCCTTCCCTCGACCGCTCACGCGAGCCCTCTTCTCAGTTTGGCCGAATTTGGAGGCTGCGTCGTCACGATGCACGAGCGCCCGGGATGCACTGCACGTGTCGATCTTTGGCTCGATCCCGTCGGTCTTCAAGGGGGCCATGTAAAAATCGTAGGCAACTCTTTTTCCAGCGCGAATGGAAGTGCATCGCAGGAACCGCTGCACGTCACAGACGTGGGATGCATTCTGCCAGAGATATCTGTAGCTGTGGTTGATCCTGACTCGGGTGCTTTGCAACCCCCTGGGATCCTGGGCGAAATCTGGGTCAGCGGCAATAAGTGCCTGCCTCGGTCTTTCAAGGGGCTAGCCGTAATCTCGGAGCGGGTTTTCAATAACCATCCCCTTCTGTACGTTAAGGAGCCCGCTCGGAAATCGGAGATCTCGGATGTCGACGTTGGAAAATTTCGAATTGAAGTGATTGACAGCGTCAAATTCATCCGAACCAATCTTCTCGGATTTATTGTCGATGGGAATGCTGTTCCTGGAGTTACTACGCCTCGCGTCTTCATTGCTGGCCTCGCTCGGGACCGACTGCGGCAACGCAAGTTGCCAAAAAAGGAGACGCCGAGCAGCTTTCTGCAACGTTCCGACCTTTTCGCCTCTTATTTCGCGTCGGACCTGGTGGAGACAGTGTGCAGCAATGTTCACGGTGTGGAGTGCTGGTGAGTTTGCTCAAGGTTACTAAACTCAAGTGCCTACTGACTGGCAGTTGCAGCGCGATCTTCACGATTCAGCTGGAAGGGGAGGACCTCACAGTCGTCTTGTGCGAGACCCCTCGGGGATTCTCAGATGGCGGCAACATTGCGGCGCGAATTGTTGATGTTTTGAAAGCAAAGCATGGGCTGCGTGTTTACACCGTCGGAGTTTGTCCTTTTGAGGCGCTGCCTCGGGCGCTGCCACGCACCACGAGCGGGACACAAATTCAAACCACTTTTCATGGCTACTTCGCCGGTATCGTAGCGGTACCACCGTTCGGGCCCGGTGGCACCAAGCCGGTCTTGCCTCCTCGCAACAACAGTACACCAGCTGCAGTCGTTCATGTCGATGTAAACAAACGGAAGATCGAAACTATCGACGTGGAGACGTGCCGCGTGGCCTTTCTAGGCGGTGAGATCCGGTTCTCCCACCTGTACATGAACGTGGACGCCGATGTGGTCGGACCACTTGCCGGCTCGGAAGATTCGCCGAAAGCTGATCCTGTTGAGCCGCGCCACTCACGCATCGGCCAAGTTGTCGGCGGTATGTCCCAGCCGCCGTTAAAGGACGATATTACTGGCATCGATCTAGATACATTTCCTTCGATCTCCCATCTTTTTGTTTATCGCGCATTGCACAATGGAAACGACGTCGTCTTTTTACCCCATGACCACAAAGGACGCGAAGTCGTTCCAATTAAATACGGCAAGGCGGCGCAAAAAATCCGCTCGCTTGCAACATATCTTGTCAGCAACAAACGGGCTCCTTTGCCGTTGCATCCTCACGAATTTGTGATACTCATGTATCCATGTACTCTTGAGTTCCTATTCGCCGTACATGCTTGCCTGTATGCTGGAATAGTATGCATTCCGATGACACCAATCGATTCAGCGCGGCTGGAGGAGGATGTACCGGCCTTATTGAACGCCGTAGATCGCTGGAACGTCAAAGCTATCTTGTGCAATGGGGCCGTCGAGGAAACGCTGAAGAGCAAAGCGGTGCTAGCTGTCGCCCGTGCGTTGCGCTCCACCATAACCGCACCTGTGGGCGTTGGCGGTGGGGTGCTAGCCGGGTCTCGGAAAATGTCATCGTCAAGTTCCGGTGTTCCCGTGAGAGCACCATTTCCACCTACGGTGAACACCACGGGCAAGATACCGAAAGTTGGCCAACCGATGGCTGAAGACGACCCCGTCTTCTATCATGCGAACATGCAGGCTTCTGCAAATGATTCCAAGGTCGTTACGCCGGCTCTTGTCCTTGCCCACTACGACAATGACACTCAAGCGGTCTATTCAACATATACACACGCATCTCTACTTGCTCAACTTCGGATTCAGACCATTCATGCAAACCTGACGCGTTCGGTGGGCGCGATCTCGGATTCACCTGCGCCGTTTCTCGCCACCGTCGACACTCATGCAGGCTTGGGTTTTCTGTATGCAGCTTGCCTGGGGATTTTTGTGAACCGCCCCACCTTGTATCTGCCAAGTGACGACCATCCGGTCCCCGCTCTTCCGCAGGTGTGGTTTGAGATTCTCTATAAACACAAGATAAAGGATGTTGTTGCGTCCTATGCGCAACTAGAATACGCCATGCAAGTCTTAAAGAACCAAGAGTACCGTTCTTTCTCCATGCACTTCTTGCGCAACATGGCGTTGCCGCTGCAGGGCCGGCCAAGAATTGAAGTCTGTATGTATGATGTGTTGGGCTTAGCCAAGTAGTTCGTGTTCAGACGAATGTATCGATTTACTACCGCTGGCTAAATGTTGGGATTTCAGTTCGGCAACTGCATCAAAACTTTCAAGCCAACCGATTGGATGACGCAGCCATTGCCACTGGGTTTTCTCCCGCCATCAATTCCTTAGTGTCCTCACGAGCGTACGCCCGGGGGGACCTCGCCACCCTCGCATTAGACCGCAAGGCCCTGCAGCGAGGAGTGGTGAAAGTTCAAGCGACGCATTGGGGGGAGACAGGCCGAGAAAGGTCAGTCGATCCCCAAAATTTGCTATTACAAGACTCTGGGAAGGTATGTACCTTTTCTTGGAAGGTTGGCTATAGCATACTGATATTTTTCCTGAACTGGCCAGATCGTCAATAACACCGTTGTGGCTATTGTCCAGACAGACCAATTTGGGCGTGATCCCACCCTTTGTAGTCCAAATCGCCTCGGAGAAATCTGGGTATGCTCGCCGGGTAACGCTCACAACGCTCCCTCCGTCTCCGTGAGCGGCCTGGACGAATCGCTCCGGTTCGCTCCGTCGGGAGCTTATGGGTTCCTTCATCCCGTTCCCACAACGTCCTTGGAGGATCTTGAGCTTCAACCAGGACGACAACTTAGTACGGACCCGTGGGACGCTTTGGTACTTGCAGGAAAGCCATATGAAATGCTGTTGTTCGTTGTTGGAAAGAAGTGTTCGTTGTTGGAAATCGCGGGTCGATGGCTGTGGAAGCCAGATATCGAGAGCGCCGTGGAAGGCCGAGCCGGAATCAACATGTGGTATGTGCGAATTGAACGCATATCCTCCAACATAACACTGACGCGTAGTAACTCTTTCAGTGTTGCGCACAATTCAGGGGATGGTCGTATCACCCTGTTCGTTGAAAGCTCTGCCGACGCGCCCGACGTGGTGCATTCTACACCTCCACTAATCTCATCAACCAGTGCTTCCATCATGCCTGTGTCAGTCACACCAGCGCGAGGAGAGATATCAAATACCCTAGCGCTGGTCCCCGTCATCGTTCACAAAGTCATCGAAGCGCATGGAATCTTGATTGCAGAAGTCGTGGTCGTGCGACCAGGGAGCTTGCCTAGAACGAGGTGTGGCGGTGGCAAATTTCGCCGACGAACAGTCGATACTTGGCGTAACGGAAAACTGTAAGTCTGATCCGACCAGATGTGACGGGCAATTGCTGACCCGTTGCCCTGCCCTAGACCCGTTGTAACGGCTTTCTCGGTGCGCAATACACCATCCGCCGGTCCCGCCGCGCCTCAGCAGGTGCGGGGTCGGAACGTGGATGACACTGACGACGACCTTGGGGTCTTGATTCACGACCCCTCGATCAACAATGAGAGCTTGATGAATTAGTCTTTCGTACTTGACCCCCTCCCAGCGAACTTCCGCGGCTTTAGATGTTCGGCTTCTTCGTGGGCTGGGCTTCATCAGCACATCAATTGGCAAAAGAAATTCAGATTTTCGATGTCGTCATAGCGGTACAGCGGGGCTTTCTGATCTAGACCCCGAAAAAGGCGCCAGTTCAGATCGTGGCACTGGTGACAACGACGTAAGGGATCACATGCAGCTTTGTTTTCTTCTTCAACTGGAGTCACTCCTGAACCGCGACATTCTGTCCGGGTCTCTGTTCCATAGTAGGGACTTGATGAGACCGGTAAGTGTTGTATTTCGAACCGAGAAAGCCGTTACAACGGGTCAGAACCAAAGCGTCTCGAAGGG
>JADGJA010000404.1:0-19591 GCA_027596035.1 Thoreauomyces humboldtii | reverse complement strand
GCTTACTATTTGTTGAGGTTCAGGGATCCGTTCCCGCCGGATGTGATGAAGATGTCGCGATTCTGGGGAAGGTGGCGGACCGTCCATATCGTCGTCGTGTCGTGAGCCTGGAACGAGGTAAAGGAAGAGCATGAGATTGGATACGATCATGAGGAAACAAAAAAAAATCGTTAAGTTTCTTCTGCTCAGAGAAGTCCATTTCCTCACCTTCTCGGTCACGCTCGCGAATCCGCGATCCGGATGCAGCGTCCTGAGGTCAAAGATCTCGAACGAAGATTCGAGGGACGTGACGGCCAGTTTGTTCATCTGGATGTCCTTTCGATCGAACTCGACCGAGCAGACCTGTGGTATGAGGAGAGTGAGTCAGCCGTCTGAGAATGGTACGGCCGATGCAGATGCGTTTCTTGGAAGGATGGGAAAGGTGAAGGCAGTGCCTCCTTACCCCGTTCTTGACGTTGGTCTCCCACAGCAACGACATGGCCCTCAGGTCGAACATCTTGACGTCCCCGTTCTCGTAACCCGCGCACACGACGCGTTCCTGGTCGTCGAACGAGTTCCCGAACGCGACCGCCCACGTGTCGTGGACGGGATCTCCTTCGGCGGGGGCTATCCTCGCCACCGGCTTGTCCCTCTGCCTCAGGTCCCAGATCTTGACCGCACCGTCCCTGCTGCCCGTCGCCACCTCGGGAGGACCCTTGGGGGATCCCGAGGCGCCCCCGCCCGCCCCGTCCATGCAGTTGATGATCTGGTCGTGGGATTGCACGGTGTACACGGGAAGCTCGGTCCGTTCCAGGTCCCAGACCGACATCCGACCGCTGAAGTCTCCCGTCGCGAGGTGGCGGGAGGAGAGGGACGAGGCTCCAAAGGTCCCGCACTTGAAGGCCTCCTTCTTCTCGGCCTGTAACGCGGGGGAAGAGGGAGAGAGGGGTGGGGGTGAGGAGGGAAAGGAAGGATGGAGTCTCGGGGGGACGAGAGGGGTTTGATTGGTTTGTACCTCGTGGATGAGTTTGATGTCGCCGTCCTCGAGCTCAAAGACCTGCAACGCTCCCGTTCCCCTTGCGTGCTGGCCGAGCACCACGAAGCGAGCGGAGCAGGGCACCCATTTCACGTCGTATGCTGTGAAGGTGAGTGACTTTTGTACGTGGGTGATGATCTGGCACTTTTCGAGCGTCATTTGCCTGATTGCGTCTGGGGGAGTGGAGTGGGGCCAGTGAACGAACGAGTTGAGGTGTCGTGTGTGGCAAGGGAAGGGAACGCGTGCGCGCAAGGGAGGGGTTAGGGTTCCAGACGCGAGCGGTCTCTGCCTCGAGCGTCTTCTCTCGCTTCCCTCTCTCTCTCTCTCTCTCTGCCATGATGTATGATCCTGATGCGCCATTATGACGGTGTAATGGCATCGCATGTCACCGTGTGAGGTTCCGTCAGATGCTCTCTCTCTCTGTCGTGATGGGAGCTCCTTGCTCTGTTCGTAAACTAGAATATGCAGCCTTGCGAAACACGCGAAAACGCCCGCGATATCCGCTCACTTGGACAGTGATCATCCATCCATCGCCTTTTCCATTGAGCCGTGCGTGCGGCGTGCCGGCGGACCCCGCAACACCAAGGTTTGCATGCATCTCGTCTTTCCTTTTTTTTGTTTTTGTTTTTCTCTGCTCGCCAATATCCTTCTGCCCCGCTTGAACATCGTACGGGACGTCGCAGTGGAGCGATAGCGTTGTCGTTGGCTTGCAAAACGAGCACTGCGCGTGTTCGAGCCTCCAGCTACCGGTAGTCACCATGGGCAACTCCATGGGAAAGGACAAGATTGACTTCAATGGCGAAAGTGAGTGTGTGAGCTACAGGGCGTCTGGTCCCTGCAATCGGAATGCAGGAGAGCATAGGGACAGATCGCTGTCACTCCCGTTGTTCAGTAGCTGATGCCGCGCGTGTGCTTCCTAGTCGACCTTCGACACTTTGAACTCCTTCGATGCGTCGGGAAAGGAGCCTTCGGCAAGGTCCGGATCGTCGAAAAGCGGGACACGAAACGTCTTTACGCCTTGAAATACATCAACAAGCTCCAATGCATAAAGATGCGAGCCGTACCCAACATCTTTCGAGAACGCTCCATCCTGGAGGAGGTCGACCATCCCTTCCTCTGCAACCTCCGATTCGCCTTCCAGGACGACGAGAACATGTTCATGGTTCTGGACCTGATGAACGGAGGGGACGTGAGGTACCATCTGGACAGGCTTTCCGGCTTCCCCGAGGAGACGGTCAGGTTCGTGGCCACGGAGCTCGTGTGCGCCATCACCTATCTCCACTCGAGAGGCATCGTTCATAGGGATTTGAAGCCCGACAACGTCTTGCTTGACGGGAGGGGACATGTCCACTTGACCGACTTCAACATCGCCGTGCGGTACGAGACGAAACGGTTGACCAGCCAATCGGGAACCTTGAGCTACATGGGTGAGTTACCGCACGATGTCTCGCGCCCGATCGACTCGTACTTACCACTTTTTACAGCCCCCGAAGTGTTCGCCAAGACGGGCTACAGCTGGCCGATCGACTGGTGGTCATTAGGCGTCGTACTCTACGAGATGCTTTACGGAAAGCGGCCATTCCGAGGCCACACTGACGACGAGCTAAAGGAAAACATCTGTCGGCAGGAACTTCAGATTCCCATCGTCAATCAAATCACAAAGCAACCCGTGCCTCTGACCACCGAGGCCGCAGATCTCCTCACCAGGCTGCTGGAGCGCGATGTGCGGAAACGCATAGGCTGCGGCATCATGGGAACGGAGGAGATCGAGGCCCATCCTTGGTTTCGCGGCGTGGACTGGGATCGGGTGGAGAGGATGGAGTACGCCCCATTATTCGTTCCGGATCCGGATCAGGCCAACTTTGATCCAACCTTCGACCTCGAGGAGCTGCTCCTGGACGACAACCCGCTCAACTATCGACCTCGGAAAAAGAAATCGCAAAAGCAAGGAACCTCTGTGCCATTGTCCGTCGACGCCAACCACGGCAACAACCAACGCCTGCATCATCATCCCTCTCAGCCGGAACTCTCCCAGACTCATGGTGGGAACGGCTCCAACAAGAAGCCCTTGTCGTCAAAGGACCGACTTCAGCTCGAGCTTGACTACATCGATGCCAACTTTCGACTGTTCGACTCGTCCGTGTTTGAACGTTACCACGGCGTCAGCGATCCCACCACTATGAGCGTCTCCGAAGAGGTCCCCTCTTGGGTCCGCAACCTGGACTCCCGAACCGATCTGGTAGGCGACGAGGATCCCATGGCAGCCTTCAGATCTCTCCCGGAGAGCCTCCTGGGAAGTCCAGCCGCCACCCCGCCGGTCGGGAGGAGCAGGATGGGAAGTCAGGGGGTCCTCGTCGCTCAGGCAGAGTGGAAGCCCCCACCACCGCCTCCGAGCGCCGAGAGGTTCGTCAGGAGCGGCGAGAACTCGAGACGACCCAGTCAGAACAGCGGATATGAGGGTGGGAGAGGCAATCTCGGTGGAGGTGGACTTCACATGCATCAGGGATCCGTCTCGTCCCTTCAGTCGCAGCAGCAACAGCAACAGCAACAGCAACAGGAGCAACAACAGGAAAGGAGCGGTGGCGGTGGCGGTGGTGGAAGTGCAGGAGGAGGATCCATGCATTCGGCTTCACCCAGGTCGGCGAGACATCACGCTTCGCGGGCGAAACTGGATGAGGCGTACCAGCTGCAGCTGCAACAACAGCTGCACCAACAACAACAACAGCGGCAAGGATCGTCCTCCTCGGGGGCACAAAACCCATGGCAGGGATACGCGGAAGATCATCCAACCTCGCCCTCACCAACCTCTTCTATATCTCCATACCCGGCCCCTCCGCAACAACAGCAACAGCAGCCATATCTTCAACAACAACAACAACAACAACAACAACCGCAGCAGCAGCAGCAGCCTTCGAGCCAACCGTCATCCCCCTTACCCAGGCGAAATCTATCCTCGACATCATCTCTCTCTCACTCGCAGCAACGAGGAAGGGAGAGACGACCCACGCCGCCCATAGGTGGTGGAGGAGGTAGCGGCAACGGCAACGGCAACGGCAGCAGCAGCAACAGCATCCACGGAAGGGCCAGGTCCTTGACGGACGGTGGCGGCGGTGGTGGTTCCACTCCCCCGTCATCGTCGACGCGGTCCGGTCGAGGAGGCACGGCGATGCAATAGCAACACATGATGCCGGGTCGCACTCGGATTCCACCAAGTA
The DNA here is from genome assembly GCA_027596035.1 of Thoreauomyces humboldtii. Classification (NCBI taxonomy): domain Eukaryota; kingdom Fungi; phylum Chytridiomycota; class Chytridiomycetes; order Spizellomycetales; family Powellomycetaceae; genus Thoreauomyces; species Thoreauomyces humboldtii. The sequence goes on along the minus strand of JADGJA010000404.1, from coordinate 15,361 downwards.
GGAGGCGTTTTGAGAGAAGGAGGGGGCTGGTTTCCCCTTTGCTTCTCGATGTCTCTTCCGGCATTGACTTGTTGATTGATTGATTGAGACTTTCCCCCTTGCGCATTTTCTTCCATTCGTAACTTTTTATTATATTCTGCATACGGACTCTTCCTACAGTGAGGGCTTCGGCGGGGCTTGGCTAGATTCGGCGATGGGCGGAAGGGGAAAAGAAACGAGAAGAAAAGAATAAGAGAGAAACGATCAACGACGACCAAATCTTATTCCTCCACGATGGGGAAAGGGGAGAAGGAGGAGATGATGGTTGCTACGGATGTGGTGGGATGGGGAGAAGGGAGTGGTGAAGGGGAGGAGAATGCAAAACATGGTGAAACTACCTACTTTGCAACGCCGATGACGCCGCACGCGACACGAGCTGGACGACGGGAAAAAGAGGAAGCGAAAGGGAGAGACAGAAATGGATGAGTGAGGAGATGAACCAACGGGACTGGGAGGTTGAACAAGTTGTTTTCGCTTTTTTTTCCTTACCTCCGGCGTTTCCGGTGATCTTGCTCTGCTCGTGGTCGGTCTTGCCGAGGTCGTCCTCGTCCTGGTGGACGACGATGGTCCTTCCGATGACCGAGGTGGGACCGAAGAGCTTGATGTGGTTGTCCTCGATCTTGGTCTTGACGGTGCCGTCTGCGCCGACGACGAGGTTTCCGAGGTCACCGACGTGACGGACGGCGTCGGTGGGAGCTCCGTGGGTCACGCTGGTGGGGTTGAAGTGACCGCCGGCGGACGTGCAGCCGTTGGTGTTGTCTCCGAACTCGCTGAGAACAAACAAAGAAAGAGAGAGGGAGAGAGAGAGAGAGAGAGAAAAGACGGACATGAGCGACGGAAGAAGAGATGGAGATCGTGCAAGGGAAGTGGATGGCTTACTGGACGTGGAAGCCGTGGGATCCGGGAGTGAGGTTCTTGAGGTCGACCTCGATGGTGGTGGGAGCGCCCTCGGAGGCCTGGGTGAAGGTGATGGTTCCGGTGGCGGGGCTGTCGCCGCGAACGAGAGAAACTGCCTTGACCATAGTGTTTGCGTGTGTGTGGGTGATGTGTCTTGGGAGAGAAATGTAAGATCGCGAGGTGGGGAATGGGCAACGACGGGATTTGGGAGCCGACGATGAGCAATCCTCTCCACACTCTCCCAGACTGGACCCTCTCCCGGCTTTTCACCTGACTGTCGAACCCGTGTCAATGACAAAGGTCCAGAAGGCATCGGCATGACACACTCGCCATCAACCATGTTCCGATCAACATCACAAAGAGCTGGCCTCCGGATATCCAGGTCCTTCTCATCCACCATAAAAGCTGCTGGTATGGGGCGGTGCTCTTGATACTCCTGAAAAATGCCGATCTCTTGTCTGACATGCTTCCCATTCTCCAGTCTGCCCCCGAAGCACATTCCATCTTCCCACAAGTTCCTCCACTTCCGCCATACCGCATGTTTCTGGACTCACGATAGCGAGATCCATGGGGTCCTCATCCAGAGGTTCCCGGATGGAGATGGAGCTGGGCTCGTTCTACGACGCGGTCGACGACAACCACGTCCAACGGACATTGGAGGCGGCGGGGGACACGCCTGTGGTCGTAGACTTTCATGCACCGTAAGGCATCAGGAAGTCCTGTCTGGCCCACATCATTCTCGGAGGGGTACTGAAAAACGTCGTTGCGTGTTTTCTTTCTGTCAGTTGGTGCGGACCTTGCAACGTCATCTCGGAACCTTTGAAACAAGCGGTCCACGACAACGGCAAGACGTTCCTCTTCAAGATCAACGTGGACGATCAGTCGAGGTCAGCCGCAAAGTACGAGGTAAGGAAAAACTTGTTAGCGCCAAATCCCGCCTTTGTCCGTCCCTCAGTTCAACTGACACCTTCCTGGATGTGTGTAAGATCGCATCCTTGCCGACTGTTGCCATCTTCAAGAATGGAAAGATCGTCGACCATTTCGCCGGAACACGATCGGAAGCGGCCATACGCGCCTTTGTGGACAAGAACACTTGACGAGAGAGCTTAGAGGGACATCGTGTTGGGCGAGACGGGAGATGCACCGACAAGTGTAACTCTGTCCTATGCCGAAATTAATCGATCTATCGGATCGTTTGGTGGATATGGGACTGAGACTAGGGTCACGAGATAATGTAGTCTCAATAGGGAGCAAGCTTGCCGGTGTATATGCTCGGAGATGGAACCGAAGAGTCATCATACATTCCCGGGCAGAAACCGAAGAGTGGACAAAGGACTGGCTGGGAGGGTGCTCTACACGCAGTGATTCTCCTACGCATCGTCATCTACGCATCCGACCCGACCATGAACAACCTCTTCCTCTGTCCGAAATAGACGGCAATCTCCAGAACCCCTTCTTCCAACGCCCAGTCCAGTTCCTCCAGGTCCCTCAACGTATCGGGAGGTGGTCCCGCGAGCGTTCCCCGTTCTCCTTCCCCATCGCTTCCACTCCCACTTCCGCTTCCGCTTCCATCGACAGGTCTCGACCACGATCGTCGGTCCTGGGCGTCCGGGACGGGTTCCGTGACGCTCTCCCTGGAGTCCCAACCGCTGACCTCCAGCACGGAGGCCGGGAAGAAGCCTTGCGTGGCCTTGGTGACGTTCATCCCCACGGCCCAACCGTCGCGAAAGATCTTTCGCACAGTGAGCGTGTCCCCGGGACGACATCCCAGCTCGTCCGTTCGACGCGGGGTGTGGGTGTATCTGGCCGTGTAGGGTTTCGAGAGGTCCACGGGATGCGTGGTGGGTCTCGACGGCGGCGGCGATTGCGTGGCGGTTGCGAGTGGCGGCGGTGGTGGTGGTGGTGGTGCTGCTGCTGCTGCTAGTGACCGTGGTGGGGGTAGGAACTCTTCAAAGTCCATGGGTGGGATGATGGGAGGACTGGACGAAGAACCGGCCGAGAACCGCTGAGTTCCGTCCGCGAACTCGTACGGAGTGGATCGCGGCATGCTGTTGCTGCTGGCACCTGTGCGCTGTCGGGTCAGCGTTGCATCGTCGTCGCTGGGGAACGAGTTCTGTTTGGCCAGAGGTGGGACGGGTTCGTGACCCGCTGCCGAGAAGAAGTAGGGAGAAGGGGGGGACGGTGGCGCGCCGAGAGAGGATCTTCGCCGAGGTGGAGTCGGCGTGCCGTAGAGTGCTGAAGTGCTGGCCGTGTTCGGGTATAGGGGTCTTGATGCCGAGACTGAAGTGCCGGTTTCCCCGCCGGGCCCAGCTTTGTTCGCGCGGCGATTTCGCATCCGCCAGACCAGAAAAGAGAGGGCGAGGATCGATGCAGTGATCAGAGCGAGGATGATAGGCAACCCGATGGTAATCCAACGGTCCAGGGACGGCCTAAGCCCGACCGTCGCTGCTTCGGCGATCCCCGAGGCTGCAAGAGTCGGACTCGATGTCGCGGTGGCGGCACTGGATGCCGAAGTGGAGCTCGTAACGGTTGGCACAGCCAAGAGGCTCCAGTCTCCGATGCCGTTAGCATCGACAGCATACACGCTCGCATCCAACATCCCATCGGATCGAATGCCACCCTGCACGACCAGTCTCCCGTCTTCCAGGATCGCCGCTGCTCCACGGCTTCGCGCGGGAGGTGGATTGCCCGTACTGTTGACCTGTGTCCACGCCAACGTCGTGAGCGACAGCGTCCAGCAATCCGACAGCGCCGTTTGAGTGTTGGGATCCACACCGCCAAAGACTTCCACCGTGTCGTCAGTGCCCTGAGCGCAAGCGGCAAAAAGCCGTGGAGACGGTCCAGTGGCCTGAGCTTGAGCGGTCACGACCGTGGAGTTCGTGGGCCCGATGGTGATGCGTCGCACCACAGCGGTCGAGTTGGTCGTCCCCGCGGCGGTGGTGCGGCCAAAGAGGACGTACACAGCGCCGGCCCTGGACTTGACCATGCAATGGCCAAAGAGGCCGCTTGCAGGTTCATGAAGAACCGACAAGGTCGTCGTCAGTCCAGGGATCGTGCCGTGGACCGTCCCCGCAGCGACTCCGGTGGGCGTGCACGTGTAGCAAGATGTCCGTCCGCCCACCATCAGAAGGGTGGAGTTGACCGCTATCAGAGTCGTGTCCGCGATTCCCAAGTCCAGGACGGTGAAGTTGCTCTGAGACAGGAACCCGTTGACCACCAAACCCGTCCAGGTGGAGTCGTCCAGACTGAACCTCCACCAGCCGCGACGACTGCGCGGGGAGAAGGAGGGCGACGTGCTGTCGTAGCCGCCCGCGCAGTAGACGGAGCGTTCGGACGGCATGTAGGCGCAAGCATGCCCGATCGTGGGCGGAAAAGAACCTGATATGGAGAGTACGGTCACCAAGGATGTGGAGATGTTGAGCGATAGCGTCGGCAAAGTTGGAAGGGCGAACGTAGCTAGAAGGATTCAAGATTGAAGGTGAGATGGCATGCCCTGACGATCTTTGCCTCGCCGTTCAACTTCGAACCATTGAGTCCACCTCCGACGAGGTTGTCTGTCCCTCCGATGACCAGTATCGATTCGCTCAGGACCGCGGCCGTCGTGTTCGTGTTGGATGCTGTGGAAGAAGAATCGACTGGTATGGCGACGTGTCCCCAGCGGAACGGAAGCCCTGCCGTGGCGTTGCCGTCGGCTGCACACGCCGCCGCGCCGATGAGGAGGGAAAAGAGGAGGGCGTGGGAAGATGGCTTCAGGTGACGAGCGGGAGGGTTCCGTGATCTGCGCTCGGAAGTGCACATGGCCGTGGGTGATGGAGGACGACGTGAGGGTGGTTGAACTGGTGGTGGTGGTCGGAGGGACATTGGATGCAGGTCGCAGCCAAGTAGCAACAAGGGCAATGCGATCGGGGGGACGGGACGTCGAAGACGTGTCGTTACGGGGGTGGTGGAAACGGATCGAGGGAACGAAAAAAAGGGACGTTGTTCCTTGGCCCCTGTACAATATGCACTTATCGAGAGTAATGATGGGAAAGAGAGGAAACAACACCATACACACGGGGTGGTGAGACCCTTTCCCCTCGGACGAAGAGAGAGAGAGAGAGAGAGAGACAGAGAGAGAGACAGAGAGAGACAGAGAGAGAGAGAGAGAGAGTGTGTGAGAGAGTGAGAGTGAGAACCCGCTTCCATCACCCGAAGACGGGGCTAAGGGGCGTGGGTTTCAGACAAAGCTATCGAAGAAATCAGAGAGTGTGTGAGTCACCGCAACGAAACACCTGGTCTGCAGGCTGGCTCCGAAGAGTACAGTATGTGTCCGCCGACACCCAGTACCTGCAAAGGTGGGAGGTTGGTTCACCTGCCCGAGGTCTGCTGGGCGCAGCGCGACGGTATGTTTGATTTGTGATCTCCCTTTTGAAAATCCTTGAGGAACATCATTGGTTTACGCTCCCTTTCCTGCAAGTTCGAGGAGCCCAAGCATGGTTCCGACGACTGCAACTGCATCGTGTCCACATACCAACCGATCTCCATGGCAGACCAACCGCCGACCTCCAACACGGAAGCCGGGAAAGGGCCTTACGACTCTCGCTGCGGGGACGAGTATGACGTCTCACAATGAGACTGCCGTCGCTCAAGCACACAAGTCGAGATCACGGCCGGATTCTTCGTGTGCGTCTTGCGTTAGAGGATGCGGCGGCATCTTTTGACCACCGAGGCATCTTTTGACAGTTTCCTGCCCATTCTTTTTACTTTCAAACAACCTTGCGAGATAATCCTCATCTTCTCTGAACCAATCTATACCGCCGAGGTTGTGTGATGAATCCACAGCGATCGCGGGTGGATTTCCTTCCAAGTTGATGCCTGGCAGGCAGTCCAGATCGCAGTGGGCAGCGCCGCAAGATTTCGTTCCCCGCGAAGGGGACGTTTCGACAGTACACGACGCCCGCCGACGAAAGTCTCCGAAGAAGAAGAACCGAAAAGTCGAAGAGGCCCCCCCTCGCCGAGACATGAAAATTTCTTGTCGTCGTCGTCGTTCCGGTGCTGTACTCTCGTTTGTTACGCTGCTCGGCGCTTCCCGACCTCCTGCTGGCGAACGGCCTCCTGCTTACGGGATACGGCCTCCTGCTTGCAGGGTCCCCCCTTCGTCCCTTCCGTAGCCGTCCAGCGCTCGACCGCCCGTCCTCGTCGCCTTTCAACCTCGTCGCCTCTCAACCTCGTCGCCTTTCAACCTTTTCTCTTGGTCTCGAGGACTCCTGGCAGTATTTGCTCGCAGCCACCAGTCGGTCATTCTACCCGCCGAGTCGTCCGTTAGCCTCGTCATGTCTCCGTAGTCGTCCAACCTCGTCCTTCGGTCGGCATCATACTGCCCACCTTCCTCCTTCGCCCCGACAAAATGAGCACTCAACAAGAACTCAGCTTTTCGGACTCCCCGTTCGCATACGATCCGACATTTGCAGTCACCTTGGGTGAAGAAAGCTCCATGACTGTCATTTGCCTTGTTGCACTTACCCTTCCTTTTCTTTCCTGTCTACAGTCGCTGGCCAGAAGTCAAGTCACCCCTCCAGGAAAGAGTCCCTGACCCCAGTTGGCTCCGCGCACCAGGAACACAGCAGAAATCCCTGACCGTCGGGGGGTGAACTTCTGCCCAGCGACTGTACATGCAGCAGTCAGCCCGCACTCACTGCCGTCTAGGGATAGCGCCGGATCGGTGTTGTCGAACCCTAGAATCCGACGCTTGGAAACCACCCCAAAAGGGCCAGCGTTTTGAAAGTACCCTCTCTGTAGTGCGGTGGTTAGACCACTTCGCTATCGGACCTTGAGTTCCTCGTGACCGGGGTTCAATTCCCACCGAACCTTGTTGCGGATGAAGGGAGACTTCCTCTTGAACCCCCCTTTGTGAATAAGTTGGGAATTTGGCACGGGGTTCATGATGGATGGAACAAAGTCTTTTGACTTATTTTTGTTCCTTCTTTGCCTTTTTTATTTGCTGCTCGTTCGCCTGGTCTAACACTGCTCTCTGTTCAGGCTTCCTTTTTTTGCTGTTTTTTTTTTCGTTGTTTCCGCTCCCAGGCTCGACACTTTTTTTTATGAGGATCGACATCATCTATACTGTATAGTGGAATTTCGCTTGCGGGCTCGCGGAAATGCTGACGATTCCATTGGTTGGAAGTGCGAGGCGGGAAAGCCGGGACGAATGTTACAAGGTTTGCAATTACACCAGCGTACGCATCGTTGAGGTCTTGCAAATCCGCTGGAGCAAACTCTCGGCGACAGGGAAGAGTTCTGGGGATTGGCTGACGGACAGCTTGACTGCACTGAAGAACTGAAGTATTTCAGCGTATATACGTGTGTCGTAACGATAGTGAAGAGACGGGACGGGCCCGGCGAGAAATTAGAGAAGAATGGCAGACCAAGCAGCAGAAAGACAGAATATACGAAGGCAGACAAAAGATCGATCGTGAACCTTAGTCCCCGTACTTGTTGGATTCGCAGGAGCAGCTGGATGGTAGCAGTCAAAGTGGAAGGAAAAGGCCAAAACGAGGAGGAGAGTTATGGCTCGCCGTTGAACGCCCAGCTGTACGCCCAGCTGTACGCCCAAAACGATGTGTGGCTCTAAAGTAGATCAACGAGCGGTCTCGACCCCCTCCATCGCAGCGCCCATGATTTCCCCGTAACCGCATTCTTCCAACACGGCCCCGCAGATGATGATTACGTCCAGCGATACGCTTGCCATTCGTGCAACTCTTGCGCTAGCCTCTCTCATGTCGCTCGGTTCGTTACTTTCACCCCCGACTTGTACAGTCAGCTTTGCATCCTCCGTTACAGTTAAGATGATCGTCCGGAACCGGTCTCCGCCTTTCCGCAAAACCAGCACTATGCGCTCGGGAGGTGTCCAATCCTCGAAAGCGACGTCCACGACGCAATCACCCGAGACCAGAGTGCATGCCGAATAACCGCTGAACACTGATCGGAAAAGATAGTTGAAGACGAATTGGCGACGGAGATGCATCAGAGCTGGAAGGAGTTGACGAGGGTGCATAATTGGAATCTTTGATATCACGAAGCCCGGGACGTTAGCGTCAGCTTCAAAGTGAAAGTTTTGAGAAACGGATGGCGCGAGCGGCCCCGTTGCGACAAATGCGGCTTCCGTTGAGGTAGCAGAAAATGTCTTTGCGTCAAGGTCCGGGGATGCCTGTGGAATACAAAAAAAGAAAGATGTGGGTCGTTGATCATGCAACTACGAGCGACCAAGAATCGCCAGTACCAGTAGCTCCAGGTATGACGCGTAGCGACGCTTCTGTTCCAGATTGAGGACGCCTTGTTCTTTAAGCTCTTGATTGAACCCCGCTGGTTCGCCCAATCGCATGGCAGTAGTGAGACAAGCCGCGATGGGGGGGTCGAGACGTAGGAAATACGTGATGTTCGATAAGTTTGATTTGTCTGCCACAGGATATCTATACTTGAGAGGTGTCGCAGATTTCCATGATGGTCCCTCTACAACCGTATAGTCACTTCAAGACTATAAGATGCGACATATACGTGCTTCCCGCATCCGACAGCCACTCACCCGCTATTCGAAGCCGATTCAAACGTAGTGCCCGTAAGAAGATACTGGTCACTAGTTACTCCGAGAGCTGGGTTCGGGGCAAAGAAGTCAAGATGAACGTGTGCTCTGCACATGGGGTTGTCGACCAAAGCTTTTGTCAAGTTCGTCACGTCGTTGCCCTCTGCAATGCACGTTACTTTACAGGCAAAGCAACTCTTTCCAGTGTTTTTAAACACGAACCTTGCGACCAATCCACTTCCTGTAGTTCTCCCGGAAATCCCCAGTATAATATAGAAGGTCCAAAATCCCCATGGTGCATGAGTGGTATACCGTGGCCTTCTAATAGAACAGACTCCAAGTTGTTCTCGCTTGCAGCTCTAGAATTGGTGGGTTCAGCTATCTACCCAATAGGAATGCGGCTTGCAGATGAACCTACGTTTCAACGGCATAAATTCCCAGAAGGTCATTCTCGAAACAGTTCAAAGGATGAAACCCGGCATGTGTGTCCAGAAACGCAAGACTCTTCAGAGCTTTCTTGAAGGCGCGGTAGTCATTTGTTCTGTGTCGACAAGTTAAGAACATTGGGTATCGCTTTAACCAATAGGGGTGCTACCCTCACCTTAGTGTATTCAGCAATAGAGCATCGGCCTACGGCGAAGTGGGTTTAAGATGAGTCACAGACTTGATCCTTGAAAAAGAGACCGGGTACTCACAAGCTCGTGCTGCTGGTCCTGGGAATGTGTGTCAGATGCATATGATAGTCGAGCCTTTGTAACGGTGCCGGAAGAGTCGACCTCTATCTGTGTCGGATATTTCTACTTGAGACCGGAGATCCACTCATTCCTCAACTCCGATCATATATCAATTCCCATACATCGACCACAAAGATCTTTCCGCATATAGTATCGGTGACGGCCATCTCGTCGTCCATTTGCGGCGCGGAATAGAGTTGAAGTTGTAGCTCGTCTGTTATGGTTTGAAGCTTCTTTGTGACAGCATCGGCGCTCGTAGGTTTTTTGCTTTGCCGATGATCTCTGAGGGCATCGGTGAAGCTATCGTCGAGGGCCGAGCGCAGTGGGTAGAGAGGATCTTGTGCGAACGCCTTGTCTTGCAGTCTTCGCCTGATCACCGATAACGGTATCCCCAAGATATCAACGGTCTGTCCAGAGGCAGGGATTTGAGCAGGTCCGCCTCTAGCAACGATTTCGTCCCGGAGAGCATCGAACTCTGCCTTAAGGGCATAGGTGTTCAGTGCCAGCGGGTGAAGCACTGTAAGACATTTTGTGAGTCGTCCCGAACACGTAGTGGCAACGGATCACAGGGCCACGCACGATTTGCTACGGAAAATGCGTCTTCTGAAGGAGGATCTAGGGCCACGCAAGTTTCTGCGACAATCCGTTGGAGATAACTTTGTAGGAATTCGTGCTCGTGGGTGGTCTCGCCGGTCCGCGTCACTGGTGACGTTTGTGCTGGGACTGCGTCTACTTGTTCGGGCAAGTCCATGTCCATGATTCCACGGTGGTTCCTGACGCTCTTTGAGAAGCAGAGCCTTGGTCTCTTCAGCAGACCACAAGCAAAGGAGGAGTCTTCTGGATGTGCACCGAAGGTCTATACTGTACATGTAGGTCTTGATGACTCCCCAGTTTGGTCCGAAGCCTCGAACACACCGCTCTCTCCATCGCGTAGCACCCGCACGCCACTCCACCGAAGTCAGTCCCCTGCTAGTACCCTGTAAAGGAACAGACGACAGACTCACCGTACAATGGCGTTTCGGGGAGCAGCCGGATACTCGGCCGTACCAGACACGATCATCTCGATCCCTTCAGACTCCAATCCAAAACAAACGTATGACGGCTCACCTGCGCCCGCCGCCGCAACAGCCAGCGCAGCGACATGGGAGACGCTTCGGAAGCAGGCTCGCCAACTCGAAAACGAGACCGAGGCGAAGCTCGTGCAGTACAGCAAACTGGGAACGGGAGCTGGAGGGGGCGCAGGGGGATCAGGAAGTGGCGGCGGACCGAGCGGGTACGGGAGGGGAGCCAGCCCGACGTTCGACCACGCCAGCACCGCGAGCGCGAATGGAGCGGAACTAGAATTGGAGCATTTGCTAGCAAAGGTTGGCGACGGGACGTCCGCGTGGGACTTTGAGGACCAATTCACTCATTAGAGTTGGCATTCGGGTTCAGCTCACCTCCGTGGTCAACTACATGGCTCAAAGTCTCGACACCTCCGCCCCAACGAACCCATCCATGATGCATATGCTTCAAAGACATCGTGACATACTCTACGATTATACAAAAGAGTTCAAAAAGACAAAAGTAGGTGCGATCACAAGGACTCGGATCTACATGCGATATTGTTTGCTGATGGCGTGTGATTGCTAGGGCAACCTGAAGGCAGCGCGAGACCACGCCGAGCTCTTGGGATCTGTTAGGGATGACATCAGGTAAGAGTGCGGGCATCTATTGAACTACGCGGACGTTTGGATCTCAACAACGATCCCACATTTCCAGCATGTACAAGTCGGGCATGAACCAGCAAGATCTTCTTTTGGACGAACGAGGACGGATAGATGGGTCTCATCGTATGGCTGATGAGGTTCTTCAAGCGGCGTATAGCACCAGGCATGAGCTGAACGAACAACGTGGTGTGCTGTACGGCGCTCAAGGAAGAGTAACGGGAGTTCTAGGTGAGTGCTTCGATTTTCACGATACCGATGTTCTGGCACTCAGAAACTTGACTCTGCTATTGTAGCTCGGTTTCCCCTGGTCAACGATCTTGTCTCTCGGATCAACACCCGAAAGCAACGTGACTCGCTGATCATGGCGGGCGTGATCAGTGTCTGCGTGTGTCTACTTCTGTGGTACATGCTACGGTGATGTCAGAGAGAGATGCTCTGGGTTTCCTATCTTTCCGCCGTTCGACTGTCATCCTTGGACCAAAAACGGCACCTCTATATTCAAATATGATACAAATCACTTCTTCTTGGGCTTCTTAGCATCCTTCTTCTTTTTGTCCTTCCCGCCTTCCTCGTCGTCCGGAGCTGTGAGCATGGCTGTCCGCTTCTTTACGAGAGAGGTTTTTTCGTGGAAATCCTGCGATAGGGTCCTAAGGTTCAGCCTGTCGAACGAGGAGATCGCCAATGTCTTCAGCAACCTTACCCAAAATGGCTTGTCGTCATCCTTGTCGAATGGCGTCATGTTCAATATTTGCTCCACCAGTTCGTTGGTCGTGATGGGTCTCAATCTCAGCTGGGAAAAGAAGTTGCATGAGATTTCGTTGATCATTGCCCCTCGTTGAGGGACAACGATAAGTTCAGGGCGCTTTCCTCACCAGCTTTAACCTCCGATTCGTCAACGCTCTCTCACAAGCAAGGGAAATCTGACCCGCAGACAACCCGTCGCTCATCCTCGTCAACAGACTGATGTTGATATCTTTCACCGAACTCGGGACTCTGTTGCTGATGTACCACGTCCAGAGTCCATTCCTGCTAGCGTAGTCGGGTCTTGGTACGGGAAGGTGCTTGTTGAAGGGCGTCAACATGGTCTTGACATCTCCATCCCATGGCTTGTTGCTAACACCCATCACGAGACATCTCATCTCGGGTTTCAACCCCTTCATGGCTTTGAGAAGGTCCTTCTTTATCCGCTTTGGATCGGAGAGATCGTCCTTTGGAACCTTTTTCGCAAATACCATCTCCACGTTGTCGATGTAGATGATGGATGGAGGGTTCGCTTTGGCTACTTTGAAAACCATGTGGATCATCTTCGCGGTGTTGGCTTTGCCGGCAAACTGTCCGGCGGTGTTCTTCGGACTTAGGTTAAAGAGCCACGCGCCAAGCTCGGAGGCAACGGCGTTCACTAGCATCGTTTTCCCGGTTCCTGGAAAGATATATACCATCGAGATTGCGATCAAATTGAGGTTAATCTCAAATGGCAGGTTCCAAGATGTACCTTTCGGGCCATATAGTAACGCGCTGGTGATTGCTGGCACAGGTGTCTCCGGCGACAGGCCCATGGGTAATACGCAATATTCACTGATAGCCTACAAATGCGCATCATATAAGCGATGCATCGTCAATGATGTTCTCTGCCACACTCACCCTTTGTAGCTCTCCCATCGACGGTTTGATCAATGGCACTTTGGACAGAGACGTCCCGAGAACGTTGAACTCGCCTCGAAACTCGCGAAGCGAGGCTGGGGGATACTGCATCAAGATCAAGCCGTTTGGTCAATAGGATTGTGCTACTTGAGGATCGAAAAGACCCGGGCACACCTTTTGCAGAATCCCCGTCTGAATCAGCTCTTCCACTAAGGACTCCATTGTTCGGTTGGCAGTCATGTCCTTCTCTTTCTTGCCCTACCACAGGAAATATGCTTAGACAAACTGATTTGACTTTTGAACTCAAATGTCGGGAACATTACCTTCCCTCCTTTCTTTCCGCCCTTCTTGCCCCCCTTCTTTCCTACCGGAGCGATGCGCGGCCTATCAGCCCCCAAACATTACTTTTGAGCCGTCGCCTGTTCTTTTCTTTACCCTTTCCTTTCTTTCCCTTCTTGCCCTTCTTTCCCTTTCCGGCCTTTTCACGATCGACGGCCATCTTCAGGTTCTTGAGCTCCTCTTTTAGAACCTCCATCACTTGTCCTTTGATCTGTAAAAGGTCGTGAGAAAGACAGTATGATCAGATTTGCTCGAGGCGTGCTTGCCTCGGCTTCGACCTCGGACCGCTTCTCGGCTTTCACAATGTCCTGATCATGTTTTTGGGCGAAGTTCTCCGTTTCATCCTTTTTCAGCCATTTCTCAGCGAACGTAGACCGCCTGAGAAGAAGGAAGGAAACACTTGTCAGCGATCTCCAGAAACAAAGTATCGTGCGTAGAAGCGTCCTCCACCCACTCAGTCTTGATGTCCGTGATATACTGAGAGTCGTCAAATTTGAACTTGTCCGGGTCGTCCTCGTCCTGATCCAAGCACCCAAGTGTCTTCTTTTGAGCCTTCTTTTCCGGCTGCGTGTAACGTATTTCCTCCCGCACCTCACCTCTGCTTTACCACCCTTCTTGGCATCTTTGCCTCCTTTCTTCGCGGGCTTCTCTTTGGCTCCCTTCGCGCTCTTCCCCTTTTTCCCCTTCTTCCCGCTCGCTGCCGTTCCCGGCTTCGAGTCCGTCTCCGCCCCGGCTGGGGGCGGAGGGATCTGACCGTCGGCCGTGAGCTCGAACTTGAAGTTCGGGTCCGCCCAGGTGCGATCGGCTGGAAAGTCTGGAAACTTTGAATTGACGCGCTTGTACTCCATGTACCATTGTCGAAAGCTGTCTTGGAGCGACTCCTTCATGTCGGGTCCTTCCACCTTCATGATCCTATTATTATCATTTTCCGAGCGAGGAGTTTTTCGATGAGAATGGGAAGAGGTGGATAGCGCGAGGTGGGAGAGAGAGCTTCTCACTTTTCTCGAGTGTTGACCAGAGCCTGCTGGTATTCCTCCTCGAATTGCTGCTGGATGAGTTTTCGCCGGTTTCGGTTGTTTTCGGCTTTCAGGACTGGATTGGTCTTCAGGTCTCGCATGACCTGTGTCATCCCTGACGCCAGGTAAATGGAGCTGTGAGCAAGGTATCTTGGGTGATAAGCGCGGATTTCGGATGGCCTTACCCAGGAATACCATCTCCTCGTGCATCATCTTCTTGTACAGGAGTCGAGCCTTGTATCCTTTGTACCTGGAGGGGGCACGACCTAGGTGTCAATCAAGGGATTTGAAAGGCAACTTCCATCGATTCCTGTCACTCACACTTTCTGTATCCGGATGGCGGCGCTGTTGACCTCCATCTCCTCCTCGTTCTGATCGAGCTCCTTTTCTCTCTGTGCCTGGAGTCTTGGTCCCACGAATCAGACAAAAAGAACCCTTGGCTCTCCCGGCGCTTGCCCCGACCTTGCCAACGCCCCGGTTGCCCCATATGTCCCCATTCACTCACTTGATGTCGGCCATGTACTTTGCCCTCAGTCTCCCCTGCCTCCCTCTCTCGTTGATCTGGATGATCCGTATGGCATCCGAGATCTTCAACGGTGGGAAGGCTGGCAACGTCTCTCCGAAACCGAGTTGCTTGGCGCTCAAGCTCTCCTATCACAGCCGACGCACCGATCAGCATATCGGTTCCCTCATCATCATTCATCATCATCATCATCATCAACGACGACGACATCCCCCCTGTCCCTCCCTCACCAGCAAGGCCGAGTGCTGCTGGATGGCCTCGTGTCGTTCCTCGACAAAGAACTTTGGCAGGGGAAGTCGGAGGTCGTCCGGCGTGAGCTTGAGGTCGACGAGGACGTCGCCGAGTTCCAGAAAGTCCGTGAGTTCGAGTTCCACGAGTTTCTGGGGGGAGGAGGAGGATCGGTAAAAGAAGTAAGAAAAAGGGTCCATCCAATGTCCAAACGGGGATGATCCAAGGGCTCCCATACGCTCTTGATCTCCAGGACGCGTCCGATGGTAGCCACGACCACATCCTTCAACAGCCGTCGTTTCTGTGGATGGACGATCTGGTCGTATGCGTTCTGTAAGGGGAGAGGGAGATGTTCGCAGGTGTGAGCATGATTTTCTCCCCGCAGACGGGGATCCTCCCATGTTGAGCCATGTCGTCGAGTCATGTCGTCGCACCTCGAGCTTTCGAAAGACCTGGATGTACCTGACGTACAGCACGGCGAGGTGGTGGAAGGCAGCCTCCCTGTCCTTTGGTACGAGCTGGACGTCCTTTGGCGATTCGTACTCTAGCTGGTAGGCGAGCTCCTTGTTGGAGTCGATCCAGTACTGGTTGAAGGTCTGGTTCGACATGGTCCTTCTGCGATGAATGCACTTGTGTTATGCGGTTCCTTTCGCACACACACACACACACACACACAC
>JADGJA010000403.1:0-19671 GCA_027596035.1 Thoreauomyces humboldtii | reverse complement strand
CCCCCCCCCGGGGGGGGGGGGAGGAGGGAGGGAATTCCTCCTTGGGCTTCATTCGCGAACTGGTCGTACGTGGAGCATCTGACGAGGCTTGGTGGCTCTACACTTTGCTGCGGCATGGCGGCTCGGACCTCGATGGTGGGCTCAGTGGATGATGAAGGCAGTGCGTAGGTGGGTTGACTGGATCTCGCTCTGAGACTGGCCCTCGCTATTTACTTTATATACATTCTCAGTAGCATGCAAGCAACCTGCCAGAACTAAAATACTTGGACCGGTAACTTCGAACGCCCTGTGGACTAGGAGGGTCATGCGGGTCACTGCGGCGGCATCGGCGCGGCTGTCCAATCTGTGTGCAGGGCGCAGGCGGCAGGAAAGAGGTACCGGTTAATAGTGACGTGCACATCTTGTAAAAATCTTTCGGCAGGGGCGGACGGGAAGACGACGGACCCTCAAGTGAGACTATTGTGTACCGACAACGCCTGAAAGCGGGTAACGCAGCAAAGCTATGATTCGTACTCTGCATGCGATGATCACATGTACTTGTGTACGATGAACTACGATCATGTGACAGAGGCAGATCGATCCGGCTCCCTCCATCTAGCCTGGCGCTTAAAGGCGGGGAATGCCGTGAGAGCAGAGAATCCGTGATCCGTATACATCCGTTTCGAGAACTCCAGACAGAACTCCAGACTCTTGTGAGCCGGAAAGAAGGCTGGGAGAATGGTGGCCGCACCAAGTCTTCCTAGGTCAGGGACTTCAGAAAAGGGTCCGACAAACCCTCCAACCCGCCTCCGGGAGACTGGTTTTGTTTGTGTGTCCAACTCGTGCCGTAAGCCTCGCTGGACAGCTATACGCGTTCGTCATTTTTCTGGCCCGACTTGAAGCACTCGCGAGCAAAAAAATATGCGCCGCATGAACGCGCATATGAACGCGCATACATTGGAAGAGGTGTCAGGGCATAGTGCGGTCAGATTTCTTGTTCGGTCTCGTTCGTAGGAAGAGGCAGTCCATTCCATACAGAATTCCCAACAAAGCACTGCCCCAGCCGTTGTTTCTGGTCGAAACCAGTTGCACGCTACCGAAAAATGTCTTGCCCACAAACTCCCTCTGTAACCACCTCGCAGGCCGAGGATGCCCACGTTCTCTCAATGCTCACGCTCGACGAGGTCGCCGGTCGCGAAGAAGAGTCCACCACCGACGTCTTTCCGACGACACTGCCCGCCTCGCACGTCTCGAAATCCACCGTCCGTCCCAAACGATCCTCCACGTCTTCTTCCTCCTCTTCATCCACTCTCCCCACCGTCCAGCCACCGGGGTTCCCTCGAGCGGCTCACACGTACTCGACGTCCGATCTGACGTTTCCCGAGTTCATGAGAAACAGTCGAAGGTTGTCGCAACTCCATTTCACGAACATGCGATCTCAGCAGGACGTCCTTCCGCCCTACGAGCCCGCGGGACCTCCGCCTGGTTACGACGCTGCTGCTGCTACGAGTGGTGCGGACGGGACGGTGTGGGACGATGGAACGGGGTTCGAGAGTTCAGAGAGCTTGACGATGCGAAGGGGTGGTTTGAGGTGGTGGAGCGTCGCTGTCATTGGATCGGATGTGGTAAGGAGTATAATCATCATCATCATCATCATCATCATCATCCAGAGGCGATGAAGGGAAATGATGCTACAGATGGCTGACTGACGAGTGGGACTTCTTCTTACAGCTTTGTTCGACGTTCCTGTTCCTGGTAACGCTTGCGAAGGTGTCTCAAGACTATAAAGGTCTTTCGCCAGCTACCGTCGTGCTACCGGTTCTATACGTAGTCATCGCGGCATACGGCAAGGCTTCCGTAACACGGGTAAGAAAAACGGGAATCAGTCGAGGTCTCCATGGCCTCACGCAAGGCTGACTGGGTATCTCCCTTTGGTCATCAGGATCGATCACACGGAAAAGTCCTGTACACGGTCTTCTTCGCCTTGCGCTGGATCTCGGATCTGCTCGGTCTCGTCCTCATCATGAACCAACCCACCGAGGCAGGCGACGACGCTGGTGGCTCCTCCTCCATCGACCCCGACTCCGCGTCTCTGATGTCGTGGGTGGTCGAGATCGCCCGCGTGCCCGTCGTCGGGATGCGATTGCCCGAGTACGGAGAGTCCGAATACTGTGGACTGGGAAGTGGAGGATGTACTTGGAGACTGGCCGTCTGGGGTGCCATGGTAAGCTGGACCAGCGTTTGCGCTTTGCGATCTGAAAGATTCCATTGCTCATGACAGAAAATGGTGGGTTTCCAAACCTGACAGCTAGTGGTGGATTGTGCGCTATTCGCAACTCTCTGCGCACGTCTTCGCTCCGAGTTCAGACACGCCCAGGAGATCAAGCCTCGCGGCTTTCCAACCGATCCCAACGATGATGGGTTCATGACCAGCGTTCAGGTCGTCCCTCACAACCCGTTCGACAGCCCTACGGTCGAGGTTCCAACAGCAGTTCTCACCACGCACTCGGTCCGAAGAAGCATGAGAGGTCCTCCGGTCGACGTGTTCCGACCACGCCCGGATCCCTCGACGAGGCAGATTGAGGAAGACGACGACGAGCGGCCGTTGGCGTTGGTTATGAGGTCTAGGGAGGAGGAGGAGGAGGATTCACGGCCGCTGGGTCTAGTTTTGCGCGACATCGCTGCTGGCAGGGAATGAGAGATACTCCTCTGATTCGAGATCTCAAAGTTTGTAAGATTTTGGCAAAAGTTATCGAGAAATATAAGGCTTTTAGGAATGGCAGTGGCGATAGCTACACAAACTAGCTTCCTCCAACTAAGTACTAAGACTTGCTCTTCTCAATGCTCTTGGCTACCCGGTCGATCACGAAGGCGTAATCAGCGGCCGCTTCCTTCAAATACGCGTACCGGCCGCTGTGTCCAAAGTGCCCTGATCCCATCTTGCAATCGAAGACGATGATCTGGTGGAAGAAATAATGATCCTGTTAACAAACACGGTGGTGATCCTCGTGTTTCGACCAAAGCTTCACCTTTCCCTGCTTGGCGTGATCAGCATGGACCACGCGAGCCTTGGCGACCCACTTTGCCGGCTAGAGTACGTGGGAAGAGTTATAATATGATGGAAAGCGACAAATACTCCTTCTTGTGACTAACCTCCCAGTACTGCACACGAGGGTCGTTCAATCCAGCTTTCACGAGCACATCGGGAAACTGATGTGGAAAGTAGCACGTCAGAGGGATTTCCGTGTTCGTCACTGACTCCTAAGCACTACATCTTACGTGTTTGCTCGGCGCAAGGTTGTCGTATGGCGAGTACTCGCTCATGTAGTCAAAGTACTCCCGCTCGTTGGGGTTGCCCCACTCTTCGTACTCGTTGATCGTGAGTGGGATCTTGAAAGGGCCGGATGTGAGCTCAGTTCTTACGCCCAGCCTATTTGATAGGTTACCCACCTTATCATCCATCATCGTGTTGATGACGTCCACGAAAGGCACGCCGGCAATAGCGACGGCTGCGATCTCGGGATTCCGGTTGAGGACAGCTCCGATGAGCAAACCACCGGCTGACCGACCCTCGATGGCCGTTCGGTCCGGTGACGTGAACTTCTGTTCTACAAGGGCCTTGGCAGCTGCCGCGAAGTCTTCGAAGGTGTTCTTCTTCTGCAGGAACTTTCCGGTCCAGTGCCACGCGCGTCCGCACTCGCCACCTCCCCTGATGTTGGCCGTGGCGTAGACGTAACCGCGATCCACGTAGCTGAAGACGCGCTGCTGGAAATCCGGATCGATCGAGATGCCGTACGAGCCGTAACCGTACAGGAGGCAGGGGTTCTTCCCGTCCAGAACCAGGTCTTTGCGGTGAATGACCTGAATGGGGACCTGCGTAGGAATTGGGGTGTTGCCAGGTGCGGTGGCGTTCTCGGTGCCCTTGGGCAATGGCGCGTAGATGAGCTTCATGACATACTTCGATGGATCGTAGTTGGGAACATTGGTCTGCTTCAGGATCTTATGAGTGTTGCTAGCAGTGTCGTGCTCGAGGACACGGGGAGGCGTCAGAGGAGACGAGTAACTGAACCGCAAAATGGATCCATCATAGCTTTGCGAGGATGAGCCGGCTGCAGCAACTGTGTACAACGGCTCGTCGAACTCGAGCGTGTACGAGGAGGATCCTTTCGTTATGGCTTTGCCCAACTCGGAAGATTTGATGATTTGAATCTGCTCTAACGCATTCGTACGGCTGTAGAGAGCGACATGTGTTTTGAAGGCATGAAGTCCCGTGAGATGGACCAGCGGATCGTATGGTAGAATGTCCTCCCAGTTGTCAGCGGAAGTGGCATCCTTCAAACCCACAGAAATCAGTCCACGTAATGTTTTTAAAGAAAGCGGGGTTCGAAAAGGCGCTCACCAAAGGGCAGGAGCAGAGTTTGAAGTTCAGAAATTCACCACTTCCGTCCGTCAAAACCAGGAACCGGTTTTCTTGATGCTCCACCTGGTACTGATGACGAAACTTGCGAGGGCTAAATACACGAAGGTCTAGACCAGAAGATAAGCAAAAGGTCTCTTTTCAAAGGGGCTCAAGGGAGCGGAAAGGAATCTGAACTTACTGCCTTCGCCGGTAGCCGCATCGAGCAAGCTCATCTCGGTTGTCAAGGAGCTCGCGGACGATATGAAGATATACTGCTGCGAGACGCTCTTGTGAATAGACACCATGAACTTCTCGTCCTCTTCGTGGAAGATCAGTTGGTCAGAAGCAGGGTCCGTGCCCAGAACATGCTTGAAGACCTTGTGCTGTCGGTGAATGTCGTCGAGGATCGTGTAGTAAACGGCCCTTTGGTCATTGGTCCACTCAATCTCTTCTCCCTTGAGACTGTCGCCCTCCAGGAGCTTGCCGGTCGCAAGGTTCTTGAAATAGATGGTGTGGATCTCGTCTCCCACGGTGTCCAAGCTATACGCGAGGATCGAATGGTCGGGCGAGACCTTGTACAAGCCAAGCGACTGGAACTCAAAGTCCAGTTGGTTCTGGTCGAGCAGCACCTCCTCGGGTGCGGACATGTCTCCCTTCTTGCGGGCGTAAATGGGATATTGCTTGCCCTTCTCCGTGCGCTTGTAGTAGTGGAAAGGTGCTTTGTAGACAGGTGGGTCGGCATCGTCTTCTTGCACCCGAGAGACGAACTCGTCGTAGATGGTCTCGATCAGCTTGGCATTGTGGTCCAGGTGCAGAGCCTGGGTGTATTTGTTCTCCTCGGTCAGATAGGAGATGATTTCCGGCCTCTTTTCCTTGTTCATGTCCTTCATCCAGTGGTAGTTGTCGGGCGTTTCGACGTTCAAATACTTGTGCTGGATCGTCGAAGAAAGTCAGCTTCCTCGCGCCCACATTGCCCTTCTCCTTCTCGAACGCGTACGGTGTGAAGGATCTTGTTCGCGACGGGGGGCGAGATCGAGTTGCCGCCGAGACTAGCGGTGGCCATCATGTTGGATATGACTGAGGACATGTCTGTTTGCGCTTTGTTTGCGGGAGAGGAAGTTGTGGAAGCGGCAAAGTGGAAGATCCTGCTGGGCGCTGAGAAGTAGGGGCGAGCGAGGATGCCGAGTGCTGCGCCGGAGATGGAGAACAGAACGAAACGGGTGGCGACTTGACGATACGATCTCGGTGATGCCGTACGAAGGGAACGGAGCATGTACTTAAAAGCTCTTGGAAGGTCTTTATAGGGAGACCGTTCGCAGTTGGCTCAATACAGATGCTTGTTGCAAATGCCAACGGAAGGTGGTGGGCAAGGGAAAGAGAGGAAGGAGGGAGAAAAAGACCAGCGTACACACGATACGCGCTCTTGCCGTACAACCCTTTCTTGATCACGTTCCCTTCCCCGCCGCCTTTCTCCCCAGTTCCCATGGGAACATGGACCGTTCTGCACAGGTACCGCTAGAAACTTTCCCAATCGCCATCTTGTACCATGGGCCTACGCGGGGGGGAGGGGGAGGGGAGCAAAGAGTTTGGGACCGGCACATCGTGGACGTTCTTCACCTCCCAGCGAAGCTAAGAGCAAACTTTTTCTTCAGCGGCGTTGACGAGCGTCTCGCGATGGACAGAACGGCCCTCACAAGTCCGTCAGCCTTTCTTCGGGTCCCTTTGTACAGGACCATGTCCGACCCGGAGGGATTCGGTCCGGGAGTCTGTACAGACCCGGTATTGGTTACAGGCACGTGAGAGGCGCAAGTCCCCCCCGGAGGGCGGGTGGCTGGCTTTGGCTGGTTGCCGTCGGCGCGTTTTCCTTTCGCGTCTTCCCTCACCCCTTCGCCCCCCGGCTAAAGCGCTTCCTCGGCAAAAACGCTTCTCCCCTATGGTCTGTCTGTGTTTAGAAGACCCTCGTCTCCGTCTTGTCCTCTTCGCATCCACGTCTTTCTGTACATACATCACATCGAAAAGTGCAAAATGTCTAGCATCAACAACGAACTGTAAGACTCATCCCTCCGTCCGTTCCCTCTCTTCGGACGTGGCTTCAGCTCACTCTCCCTGGTTTCACGGTCGCAGGCCAGTACCCAACACCGAGGTCATCCGGAACGGAACCGACGGCGACTTCAAGTCCAAACTGGTCGTGACCCGTTCCTTCCAAGCCGGGGAAGTGATCGCTTCCATCGAGGGTTTTCAGGAAGCCGAAAAGAGGTCAGACGCAGCGTGCATCGCTTTTCAAGGTCGCATGCGTTGAGCTAAAGGTACCCTGACGGAACATGCCCCCCCCCCCCTCTTCCAACCCACATAGATGGTCGTCGGTGCAGGTCAGCGCAGACACGCACATCGAGCTCGGATCCCAGTTGGTGTACATGAACCACTCCTGCAACCCTGCCGCGACGATCGACACGGAAAGGATGCAGGTGGTTGCGGCCCGGGATCTCAAGGTGAAAAGAGCTCGGATGATCGAAAACCTCCTCCATCATCCCTTTCGCTGGCTGACCCCCGTCTCTTGAAACTTTTGCAGGCAGGAGATGAGATGACGTTCTTCTACCCGTCCACCGAGTGGGAGATGAGCCAACCGTTCGACTGCTGGTGCGGCGCGTCGCAGTGCATCAAGCGAGTGTCGGGAGCAAAGGACGTTCCGGCGGGAACCATGACCGGACAATACCTGAGTCCGCACATCCGGGAGCTCTTGAAGACGCATGCTTCTTCGTGAAGGAGGCAACAGCCGAGACAGAGACGGCAGAGAGAAAGAGAGACCTAGACCTAGACGGAGACCTGATGCGACATCTGACTGGTTTATGATCCCCTAATTTACAACTTTATATATGATACAGCTAATTGATGATCTCTCCCCTCTGTTCGACGTGAACTGCTTCATGACCCCTCCCTTCATCGCCCTTTACTTCTACCATCTGGCGGGACCCTCGGAACACATGCCAAAAACTTTGCAGGCAGGCCCTTTCGACAGCCTCTTTCGATGGCAAATGTCCGGAGGTCCAGGGGTCACAAAGCGGAGGGCGACACGGATGTCCCCTGGCCATACCTCTCCCAGTTCTCACAAGAAGCTCCATTCCCACAGACCCCATAGACGCAATCAAGCATGACCCGTAAGCATACCACGACCATGGTTCTCGTGCTTCAAAGAGAATGCTCCACTTTTACTGACATCTGATGGGCAAACAAAAAAAAAAAACAGGCGGAAACCAACGTGAAATCGCTCGCGCAAAGGCAGCAAAGAAGACGGACGGAAAGGGAGTTCGCAAGGACGACATGACCCACGCCCAACGGAAAGAGCAGTGAGTGACTCCTCTCCGCAGCTCAAAGAGCTCTCTTCCTTTGCGTGGAAGAGGCCCCTCTGAGGCTGGAAGGATATACCGAAGAACTCACACCTTTCTTTTTGCACTAGCGACGCAAAAGTGCTTCAGGAGAAGCAGGCTGCCAAAGCGGCAAAGATTGCTGCCGAGGGGGCGGCAGCAAAGTAGAGCTTTCTCCCTCTGTCGCGGGGTACTGGCGAGAGAGAGAAACGGGTCGGAGAAAGCGGATTGCGTATGCATCGATCGGAGGCCAGCGCGGATTTCGAGAAGAGAAGGCTGCGAGCGCTGTTCTGTTTGTTAATTTATGGAGACTGGGGAAGCTGAAAGAAACGGAAACGGAAGTGAGGTCCATATCGACGAGTTTTACGGTTGTGTCGAGAGACACACATGGAGGACTATCTACCGACACGTCAATGGTGGCGTGGACGAAGGACAGTTTATGAGCCGTCCACGGCGCACTCGCTGCACGATCGGACGGCGGCTTCCATCACCGAACACTTCCAACAAATGACCCGACCGCATCGTCTGGAAAAAGAAAGTAAGGAGGTCCCGGTTGTTAGCCTTGAGGTAGTTCACGAGAGCTACAGACACTTTGCCTTTCACCTTACCTGCAATGATGTTTTCGTACCAGCACCGAGAACTTCGTAGCCCGACAAATCATGCAGACGGAAGCTTCTTCGTCCGGGATCCAGCCCGTCGATAGGGCATCCAGACTGCTAAGCGTTTTTGAAGAGAAGCTCGCTCGCTTGGGTACCACAGTGCCGCGCTTGTTGGCCGCCATCTCTACCCCATGCCACAGCTTGGCAAACCCCCATTCCGTCATTGAATTGGTCCGTCGTGTTGCAGTGGAACGTCGGTTCCCCTGGCGGGCAGACAGGCGGCAGCTCCGGGCGGCTATGCGCACAGCGTCGATCCACTCGTCTCGCTGAGACCTTTTGTCGAATACTACCCGGAGAGCTTGCGTAGGGGTCTCGATGTCCACCATTGGATGACCTGTTGGTAGAGGGTGAAGGGTCAGGATGTATATCTCGAGCAGTTGGTCCAGGAGCAGCTCACCTTCGGCGTCAATCGGAAACACCTCGAGGTTCGCTAGAACCAGCACAGTTTGTCGATCATATGCCCCCACCAGATCATCGCTGGTGAGTCCGTCAAGAGGTGTGCCATAGACAAGCATGTCATCAAAGAGCAGAATCTGTGGGAACATCCATCAGCATTTTTAGGCTGGTATCCTCGCAAAAGTGCTATAACGGCTTGAAGTCTCCTTCACCTTGCGTTTCCGCCCCAAGGCACCATCGCGATCAACAGTTGGCTTGTACACCACATGCTGCTGTAGGAAAGCTCGGTCATGTCCCATAAGCGGTCTTCCCAGAAAGAAGAACTCGGCCTCGGCTAACGAGTGCATCTTCTCAAAACTCGCGGTAGCTGGACAGGAACTGACGGCTTGTGATACCGGTGATGAAAGTGTCGGGGACATTATGTCCTCCTTTTCCGTGGGTTCCGGTGCGGGAAAGGTTGCGAGAGAGGCGAGGGAAGGTCGCAGCCTCGGCTGCTGCTTGCGCACAGCTTGGGAGCTTGCGGCCCGTCGCGGTGCGCCCACAGTCCCGAAGCGAGCTCCATCCTGCTGCTGCTCCGTTCCCGTTCGTTGTTGTTGCGCGGGCCGGCGGACGAGTGGTTCCTCCTGCGGTCTTGGCGGTGGCGAGAACAGCATCCCACCCAAAGCTGGCCGTGCGTTTCTCGCCTCTGGCGCGACGGTCGAGACGACGACGGGAGAGACCTCCCCGCTGCTCTTGCGGATGGTCTTGCTGTTTGCGAAAAGAATGTCGTGTTGAGGGATGGGATGAGAGATGGCAGGTCGAGTCCGTTTGGAGCCTTTCCGCTGACGGAGCGTCTTGTACATCTGGTCACATGTGGCGCCCGCATTGCCGGCCCCGCCGGCGTTCTCGGCGTGCGCGGCGTCAGCAGTCGCCAGCATGTGGTCGTTGCAGAGGCTGTCAATTGCGGTAGGGGTGCTGCGCTTCGGAAAGTTGAAGTCGGCAGGCTGCGAGGACGGGCGGCTCAGAGGAGAAGTATACGGTTCCCGAAACGACTTGACGAGAGAGTTCCGAATCGAGAGAGGAGGAACGTGGAGGAGTAGAGATCGTAGGGACAACGGCTGCGCCTGGAGATCGAATGCGCAGGTCCAGTATCGGTAGGAAAGGATCGCACTCTGTACTCCCACCCCAAGGTTCTGGCTGAAGGCGCTCCCCATTGACATGGACCCCGGACATCTCAGCAACGCTCAAGCTTTCGTACATACTGTAACTGTCTGCGTGTGGGCTAGCTGATACTGGCTTGTAGAGCGGGATGATCAACCCAGCACCTTCCTCGCTGCGTCTTCGGGATTGCCAACGCCTGCTTCAAGTGCTATCGCGATGCACGCCTCTGACTCCCTCATCTCCACCCGTCATCTCATTACGCCCTCCTCACTATTCGGCATTCCATCAACAGCAAGCCTTCCTTCGCACCATCGCACGCCCGTCTTCGGCACACCTGTCACGGACCACACCGCGCCCACGCCACACTGCCTCATCAACATCCTCATCCAAAACCACCTGGCTCCTCGTGGCCGTCATATCACTCCTCCTCAGCTTCCGCGTCGGTCAAGTCTCGGCGTGGGGAAGCTCGACGTGGAGTCCCATCCCGCGTTCCAGACCCGTTCTGATCGAGGAGGACAGCGGGGACGACGATGACGACGCGTGCGTCGCGTCCGATCTTGACGAGGCTTTCTCGGCGAGGACCAGGACCGTGACCAAAAGCGTCAAGCGGAAGGAGGAAAAGGGATCCGCTGATCGTAAACATTCATTCATCGCGGACGCCGTGGAGAAGGCCATGGGTGCCGTCGTGAACATATCTGTGGAGACTGGTAGGCTGATCGCAAGGTCGACGCATCCCGAAGTCATTTTTTCTTACCTATGATGTCCCGATGAAGAGACGTCCACCCTGTTGCATAAGAACAGCTTGATCTCTTCAGGATCCGGTTTCTTCATCGATGCGGATGGGTCCATCCTCACGAATGCCGTATGCATCATCTTGGGGACTCGAGGAACAATGGCAGCTCGTTGAACTGACAGATAGCGTAATCCCACAGCATGTGGTCACGGACATGGGACCCGGCGGGACGCTCACCGTCACAACGTCTGACGGTGCGCACTATCCAGGGCGAATTCACTCACTTGACACACTTTCCGACCTTGCCGTTGTCAAGATCGCACCGCGTACGAGGGCCCCAAGTGACCCACCGACCACTTCCGGAACCGCATCTGCGACCAGCTGGCCAGTCCTCCAGATGTCCACCAATATCGACCTGCGACGCGGAGACTGGGTGGTCGCGATCGGCTCCCCGTTCGGCCTGCACAACACGGTCACCGCCGGCGTGGTATCCTCGCACCGTCGACGAAGCGACGAGATCGGATACCTCGGCGTACCGGGACCCAACACCACGGAGCATCACCAATCCGACGCGCACCCCGTCGAATACATCCAGACGGACTGCGTCGTCCACGAGGGATCCTCGGGCGGTCCGCTCCTGAACCTCGACGGGGACGTTGTGGGCATCAACACCACGCGAGCCGAATCCGAAGGCATCAGCTTCGCCATCCGAGCCGACAACGCCATGGAGCTCGTCCATCAGCTCAACACCCAGGGACGCGTCGTCAGACCGTTCCTGGGCGCGAGGATGGTGTCCCTTTCGGCTCACGTCAGACAGCAGTTGAGGGATCAGGTCCCTTCCAGACCTTCCCACGGTCGTTCCGCCCATGCGACGCCCCCGAGCATCCATCAGGACCACGGCGTCCTCGTCACGACCGTGTTACCCGACGCTCCGTGCGCTCGCGCCGGCATGATGGACGGGGACGTGGTCGTGGCCGTCAACGGGCGGCCGTGTCATTCCACGAGGGAGCTGTACGCTGGCGTGGGAAGCGAGATGAAGGAGGCCATCTTCAGTGTCAGGAGAAACGTGCCCCTCGATATGGACTGGGACGGAAGGAGCACCAGGTGGGAGACGCTCGAGTTGGAGATCGGAGTCAAGCCGGAGGAACTCGATGGATAGGCACTGTAGACCCATGTCGATTCGCCGCCTTCAGTGAGGCGAGAAGAGCGCTACTTTCGAGAGCGCTACTTTCGTGCTGCTAGACAACCCTCACATGTTTGAGTGCAATGATAGTACTTTACCATCTGAAGCTTACTCCCCTGGCCATAATTGAACGTCTCGTATAGCACCGCGGTTGCATATACTGATTTGGCCACAAAAGAAGGATACGAGTAGCTAGCATGATATACAAACATATGCAAAGGGATATATTGGTCACAGGGATGAGCGAACAGGACCCCAAACTGAAGAGACAGGGAGCCATGACATGGCCTCTGGCAGATTGGACACGACTGGGCCGTAGCGTACGGCACTCATCTCATCACACCCCACCAATTGACATACGGAACCGGATCATGGACCTCGGCATCGTACTCCTCGGCCCAGACATCCTTGACGCACTTCTCCAGTGCCTCGGCGAGGGCGAGCTCCCTCTCGCCTCGTCGATCCAACGCGACCAGAAGGGTCTCCAGCTCCTCGGGTCGATCGATGTAACTCCAACTCCCGTCCGTGAGTCCCTGAGCGATCACGTCCCTTTCCTCCCTGTCGATGCCGCCCGAAGGATCCAGGCCCGTGCGTTCCACGTACAGTCTCCGATGGGTGGTGGGCGGTTCTGGAGGACGGACCGACGACGCTCGGGTGCTGGTCGTGACCGGAGCGTCTTGGTCGTTTGGGACGGGAGGAGGAGCGGGATGCATCGCTGGATCAAAGTACCAGTATCGATTGTGGAAGCGATCCGTTCCGATGGGTCGCAGTCGGAGTCCGGAGTAGAGGGAGGTGAGGTGGTGGTCGATCTCCTTGTCTCGAGCGGTGAGGAGGGCGATGCGGTCGATGATCCGCTTGCGTTCGATGGCTCGATCGCGTACGACCTTTTCGTGTTGCCTCTGAGCCTCCGAAGCAGCGCGGTCGGTTGCTTTCCGTTGGAGCTCGAGTTCTCGAGTCGCTTGAAGCTTGGCGACGCGGGAGGTGGTGGAAGAGGTCGGAGTGTGATTTGCCGAAGCGCTGATGGCCGAGGATCGTCGAGATCTTCGTACGGGTTTGAGATCGATCGTTGAGGATTCTCCTTCCGATGCTGAGTCATCGTGATGCGTGCTTGCATCCGTTCGATCCTCCTGATCCGACTCGTCTTCGTGAAGTTCGTCGGTGGAACGTCGACTGCTACTTCTTCGCGACGAGGAACCTCCTTTCTGTTTTCTTCCGGCACCGACAGCAGATCCCGGGGAAGATCCTTCTTCGTCCGCCGAGGCGTCTTGCTCAAGATGAGAGGCTCCGTTCTCCTCCTTCAGCCCGTTTTCCTTCGCTGCTGTGCCCTCCGGATTTCCGCTTTCTTCCTCGTCAATGTCAACCATGTCGAGTCGTTCAGCCTTCTCGATCTCAGCCTTGGCGATTTTGAGGTCCTTTCTCTGTTTGTTGCCCTCCCTTCTCTCCTTCCTGAGCTCCAGAGTCCTCTCAAAAACCTCTTCAACGTACTCCCTGATGTGCCCGCTGGTGCTGATGCAATGATGCACCAGGAACGTCAGCAGATTCAACCTGTCGATAGATGAGAGGCGAGACAGGAATCCGGATTCGGTGACCTTCTGCAGGTGCTCGAAGGCAAGCTTTGGCTTCGCGTTCTTGGTCTTTCGCTTCTTTGTCGCAACCCCTCGGGGTTTGATGGCAACGGGAGGCGTGGCGGTGGCTGGGGAGGAGCGGGATGAGGATGTCGGACGGCTGTGGGTGCCGGTGATGGGGAAGGATGCGGGGCGACGGGTTCGGAGCCCTCGGGAAACGGGAGTGGAGCCCTCGGCTTCCGGGAAGAATTCGTCGTCTTCGTCAGTGGTATCGTCGGGGTTCCCACGTTTGCGTTTGCGAGGTGCAGGATCTTCGCTCTCATCTATGTCCATTGAGCCAGCTCGAGTTTCGGACTCGGCCTCGTGGTCTGGTACATTTTCGAAGTCTTCCTGCCCGGCATCAGAATATTGGATTTCCTCTTCCTCCGCGTCCAGAAAATCGGCTGGAGCTTCCTTTCCCAGCAACCGAACGAGGATGGACCACTTGTCTTCGAGGACGTCAACGTCAGCCACGTCGCGTACCACGCCCGCCAGCACGATTTCCCACGCCTTGAGTCTTCCCACGTCAGGGGCACCTTTCGGTCCGCCACCTTCGCCGCCTCGACTCCACCTTCCAGGCGCCCACTTCCACCACTGGTCGAGCGCGGCCTGTTCGTCGTCGGTGAAAGCTGCGTACATCTTCCTGTAGTCGGCCATGGCGTCCTGCGTGGCCTCCGAGTAAGGGTCCAGGTCCACGTCGTCGGATGTGGCGTGCACCGTTTCGAGGTGGACTGGCGGCGTCTCCGCGTCGTCGGCTCGAACGGCGTAGTCGCCGCAGATGATGTGAAGCAGGGCAGCAAAGATCTCGCACAAAAGTGGTGGTGGTGCTTCTCCGGATCGCGTCGAAAGTGCTCTCACGAAGCTCTGAAATGTGAATGGGAATATGTGGAGTGGTCGCGCATAGACGTAGATGAAGTTGACTATCTGGAGGAGGTCTTTAGCCATGGCGGCAGGAATCCTTCCAAAGTCGGTCAAAAAGTCCGGTCCGGCGGGGACCGGCCCTTCGGCAGGATCGAACTGCGGGGGAGCCAGCTCTAGTACTTCAAGGTCATCCATGGGGAACTTGAGGGGCGGCGGAGGCTTTGGCGCCTTTGGCTTTGCCTTCGACTTTGACTTCTTGCTAGGCGGCGGAGACGAAGTAGCGCTACCCGTGTCTTTGCCCTTGCGTGGAGTCTTCTTTGATTCTACGTCTCCGTCTTCCGCTGGCTCCTCCTCCTTGCTCTTGGTTTTGGAAGCTTTTTTCGATTCCTTTTTTACCTTTTCCTTCTTCACCTTCTCCTTCTTCACCTTCTCCTTCTTGACTTTGTCCTTTTTCGGAGTCGCCTCGCCGGAGAGCTTCCGACGACGCTCTTCCAGGATGGCCTGCACCTTTAGCGGGATGGTATCAGCGATGCCGAACTTCTTCATGATCTCTGGTTTGAGGACCCAGGGAGCTCCGACCCAGACGTCGCGCTTGGCAACGTCCTTGATGAACTTTTTGAAGTTTTGCTTTGCGAGGATGGTACGGTCGCGCTTGAGCTGTGATACCGGGTAGATGTACTCGACAGCGATCGTGCCGTCCAGGTCGGCAGGAGTGAGAAGGTGGTGTTCATTGTCCACCAAATTGACGCGGTAGAGGGCGTCGCTGTCTTCGGTCGGGAACGGTCCAGCATGGTTGGGCGTGATGCCTGTTTCCACCGGGTTGCCGTCAGCATCTTGCGAGGGGATCACCTCGAGAATCTGGGCGAGCGCTAGGACGCCTCCGACGCTGATGTAGATGAACTCGCGAAGGAACAGATGGCTCGCAAAG
Organism: Thoreauomyces humboldtii; assembly: GCA_027596035.1. NCBI lineage: Eukaryota > Fungi > Chytridiomycota > Chytridiomycetes > Spizellomycetales > Powellomycetaceae > Thoreauomyces > Thoreauomyces humboldtii. The sequence goes on along the minus strand of JADGJA010000403.1, from coordinate 4,427 downwards.
TGATCGTACAGCTCTTCGGTCAACGAGTTGAGGTTTTCGAGACTGTAGTGGATCCGCTGCAGGGCTGGGACCCTCCATACTTCCGGAAAGGACTCTTCCACGCGTTTTGTTGCCTCTTGCTCTGAGATGAGAGCCTCGCCGTAGGTGAGGTTGGCCTTTCCGGTCTTGGAGCAGGTGAACTGTCTCTGCTTCAGGAAAGCACTTCGGGCTAGGTACTCGCTGCAGGATCCAAGAGTCTCGTTAGCGATTTTTCCAGATAGTGAACTCCAGGAGGAGACAGCCGACGCTTACTCGTAGTCAGTAAAGATCTCGCCCGTGGTCTTGATCTGCCAAACCTCGAGCTCCAACTCACTGATATCGACCGGGTCAAAGTACGGGGCCACATCCGAAGCCACCGGAGCCGATGGTTGGTACCAGTCCGGGTAATCCTGCGATGGTGGATGTTGTGAATGACTTGCATCAGGATGATGCGTGCAGCCGGGTAGATGTAAGGAGGGCGGATTATGATGCTTGCAATCGGGTCGAGGTGTGGACGGTGGATGATGATCAAAGGAGGCTCGCGGGCGTGCAGAGTGAGTGGGCCGACTGGTACCGAGGTCAGCTAGCACGGGCGGTTGCGGAGGCGCGTCCAAGTCCAAAGGAAGCGGCACGAACGGAACAGGCTTCGAGTCCAACCAAGGCATCCTGATCAAGATAGGAGCTTCTCGATCCCGCGGGGGTGCCTCAAAGTCTCGTTGGAATAGAGAAAGCCTATCGGCCAAGCTCTATGGCAGCTCGCGATAAAGACGACTAAACGAGGAAGCCGACGTTTCGACGCAGGCACCTTCAAAGGGAAGACAGGAAGGCGAGACGATAGGGCAACTGTAGCTGGAGAAGAGTATATTCTGCAGGCGCTGGCAATGGGCACTAGACAATGGGGGTAAAGGTGCGAGATGGCCCAAGGGGGCAGGAAGTGCAATGAGGAGAAGACCGGGCCGAGGTGAGAGGGAGTGAGAGAGTTATATAGAGTGGGAGAGTGGGCTCGGGAAGGAAGGTGCACGGGAACGAGGGGCGCAGAAAAGGCAACCGAACACCTCCCCCGCTCGCTCGCTCTGCGTTCCCCTTGGTGAGCAGTCCGTCCGATACATGGTGACGCTCCTGACCGTGGGCGTTGCGACGAGGACATTCGTGATAGCCCACATGGCAAGCACAAGTCAGCTTGATAGCTCGCGACATACAGGATCAACACCCATCCCAGGCTCCGAGGTTCTCGATGGAAGATGGTCTGCTAACAAGTGTCGAGTCTCCTCCCCATGTCCGAGGGTGAGAGGCGAGCAGAAAGTACTGGTACAGTACGCAGCGGTGAGGGGGAAGAATCTTCGACAGAACATCCCCCTCAACATGCCTGTGATAACGTAATCATTCATTTGGACATTTGGATCGACACCGTTTGCCGCAACAAGCCCTAACCCTATGCCCGAGGAAGCAGGTACGACGAAGCAAACCGTCGAGAGCCATGTCTGATCCAATAGACCGACGAAGCCGACTTTGAACCAAAAGAAAGGACGTCTCCTTGCGAGTCCCTGTAATTTCTATTGCGAGACTTTCAGTAACTCGACTTGCGTCTTTCAGTACTCGTCGAGTTCTACAGACTCTCGTTTCCTGGATTTGGACTCCATGGACACTCCAACGAACTCGGCTTGGCTGCCAAAAGCGGTCCTCGCGTCTTCGTTCTCGTCCTCCTCCTCCTCCTCCTCCTGCTGCTGCAAAGACTCCACGGTCCCCGATCTGGATATGGGGATGTAATCTTTGGCCTCCTCCGCGTTCCTCCCGCTTCCCTCCCAGGCCGAGACGAGCACGTTTGCCCACAGGTACATGACCGATGCCACGGATATCTGCACGAGGATGTACGTCGAGTGATCCACTCCGACCCATCCGATCAGACCGAGCTGCTCCTCGGTGACCGTCATGAACATGGTCCCTGACACGGTCAGCAGGTACGGACAGAGGTGCTGGAAGGACCGGATGTTGGTCTGGTCGGACGGCCGATCTCTCAACACGAAAGATATCTCGATGATGCGCACCAAGCCGGCAAGCATCATGGTGCTGCCAAAGGCTCCGTGGAGCTTCGATGACAGTTCGAGCGACTGCGCGTGCGAGAAGAAGGCGAATCCCGTGAAGATCAGGATGACGCCTGGCATGACGGTCCGTCGACCGTTGCGGGAGAGGAAAAGGGACAGGGCTCCGCTAGCCCACCATACGATTCCCATGCTGGAGTACGACGGCAGGAACGATCATGAGAACAGGTCGCCCTTCCCCAAGGTTCAACACTCCCCCCCACTCACCTGGTGTGTTGCATGTCCTTGTGACTCCACGGCGTCCCGGCTCCGTGTTCCGTGAACGTGTTGACGATGCCCCACAGCATCAATATCCAGCCATCGATCCACTCCTGGCTCCAGCCCTTCTTGGCCAGCCAGACACTTCCGACTCGCAGCATCAAGACGTAGAACACGCCGTAAAAGACGAAGGCGCCTCCCATCAGCAGATGCGCGACGCACTGTCCGACATGCTCCCCGCGACAGAATCCCAGGGCCGCCACCACGCCCAGAGTGATCTGCACCCAACCGACGACCGGCCAGAACCGTCCGACGATGCCGTGGACACCCACGGTCCACCTCCTGAACCTCGTTCCCTCCATGACGTGGAGCTTGAGATAGACGCCTAGGAACACCTGGGATGCGAGGAGGATGGCGACGGCGTAGGCGAATCGCCCGTGAGCAGTCACGGGATACTGCCTTCCCTTGTGAGTGTGACCCAAGATCCATCCTAGACTTGTGACGACGGTCGCCAGCGTCTGCGTGGGTACGTGCCACCTTGACTTTGCCAGGCCAAAGACCATGCCGAGCGGGAAGAGGATGCCCCATGCGAGGAATTGGAGAAAGAAGTGGAGGTAGAGGATGGAGTCGATGGGTTCGCCGGTCGTAATGTCGCCTGCGGTGGCTTCCGAGGTGGAATGCTCGTGAGCGAAGACGGACGGTGCTTGGACCACGACGACGGCGGCAAGGAGGAGGGACCTGGTGCTGACCCACGAGCTTGGCGATATTACCGTTTGCATGGGAGCGAGTGACCTGCTGTTACTGTTGTGCGAGGGGAGAGAGGAGAGCCCTTGGTGAAATGTCGAAATACGCTACGAGGGCGTGTCAAGGTTCTGGGGGTCGCACCAAAAGGAACAAGCCACACTCGTCACGTCGTCGTGTAACGCCACAAAGACGACTGTGAAGTGTCATCGCTTTCGTCGACGAAACAGTCCTCATCCCATCCTGCGAAATCCAGCCCATCCTTCGATACAACCTTCAAACCGCCCCCAGCTCGTTCACGGCGCTATCCGCATTCCTTCCCGAGGCGGGTCTCGACAACCAAGGCTCGCAACGTCGATCCCGTGTTCCCCGCCCACCCTTTCTCGTCTCGTGTCCTACTTTCCTTCGCAAGACGATTCCCACCGCAATGTCATTCGCTGGGCCTGCCTTCCAGAACGCCGTGGTGGGCATCTACGAGCGACTCAGCAACCTGCCGATCTCAGCTCTCCTGGCCCACCGACGTGAACGACGTACAGAGGGAGCGGTCGGTTCCCTCATAGCGGTTCCCGAGGACGCAAAGGTGTCCGAGGTCATGGGACTTCTCCGAAACGAAGGCATCCTCGCCGTTCCGACCTACAGGGCGCTGGAGGACGTGGGAAGCAGGGAGTACACTGGGATCGTCAGCATCTACGACATCCTGGCCTTCACCGTGTTCCGCAAGGCGTTCGATGAGGAGCTGCCAAAGGATGAGGAAAAGTTGAAGGCTATCGTGGAGTCGCTTTTGGATGATCAGGAAGCTTACTTCGGCACGCCGGTAAAGGCGGAGCTATCATCCTACTCCGATCATGTCTTCTCCCTGACCTCTCTTCAAAACCCCTCCATCAAGGTCAAGGACATAGTTGGCGCCAGTCGCGAGGGCAAGGAATCTTGGTCCCTGAACTCATCCATGCCGCTGTCGAGTCTCCTTCAGCTGTTCACGGCAGGAGCGTACCACCGAGCCCTCGTGATCGACGACGAAGCGCTCCGGGCCGAAACGGCCGGTCCGAACGACGGACCCGGTGCGACGGCTCCTCCGGAGGGCGTCTTCACGACCCTGGTGACCCAGAGCGACCTCCTCTTCTTCGTCGCCGACTCGAACCTGGTCTCCAAGACCGACCTGGAGGTGATATCCGGACTGCCCGCCAGGGAACTCGACGCTCTTTCCTCCCGTCGCGCCTTCCACGACCCCGGTCTCGACGACATGGCCGCCGCCGCGGCAAACGAGGGTTCGAGAGTGGTCACGGTGCCGGACACTGCAACCGCGTTCCAGGCGTTCCGGTAGGCCAATAGAACGTGTGGGGGTAGCATGAGCTTGGGGATCAGGGGTTGGGA
>JADGJA010000402.1:0-19685 GCA_027596035.1 Thoreauomyces humboldtii | reverse complement strand
CCCCCCCCCGTCCTCACTCAGACACGATGTTTGGCAAGTCCCGCATTGCGCACTTAGACTTGTAACTGTAGTAACACCTCTATCGAAAAGCTTCGGTGGGAATGACCTGTCGAGATCCTTGCCGGGCCTTCCCTGAGCCCTGAACCCCCGCGCATGTGCACACGCCATGCATTCAGATGAGTGCCAGCACGCGAAGTTGTAGAATACCTCAATACGTAGGCTGGTTCCAGCAATGAATGAGTCGATTGCTCGTACGAGCCCTCGGTGGGCGCTTACTTCAGATTTCGTGACGCAGTTCGTAGAGAAACCTCGGCAGCTGCATTGTCGGGGATCGTCGACCCAAGACATGCAAGTCGTTCACAGGCGCTTTCACCTAGGGAGGGATATCACTGGATGGACCGATGCTCTCCGCCTTCACCGCAACGTCGAATCTCTGGGGGCGTTGTTAGACAGCTGAAAGTCCTTTGAAGCGCATATAGGAGCATTCACTCACCTCCCACGGTTATTTATCCTTGCACTGAAGCAGATCTGCAGTAGCGAGACTGTGTAACTGAGCTCGGACCGGTCGCTAGCTGAGAATGTACTTTCCGAGTTGTCTGTTGGCGCTCGTTGTCGGCAGTACCCATCGTTGACGTGGAGAGCGCTACCATGGGACATTGGAGAAAAGTTCTTACAGAGCGCTGAGAGCGCTCGCGGATGATATTGTAGATTAAATAAAGAAACGCAAACGATTGACCAAAAATACATGTACATGAGTTTCTAAGAATACGCCGGAAGGGATACGGGTTTTTAGAACGCAACGTCCGACTCCTCGAACTTGACAGGTCCGGCAGCCGGAGCGACGACGACCGTGGGCTTGAAGCTGAAGTTCTGCAGGTTCATTTGCTGGGCGACGTGCTGGTTCCTCAATGGACTTCCCAGGTCGACCGACTTGCTCGGACGGCTGAACCTAGGGTCGGAGAGAGCTCTCGCCCTTCCCTGCACGGGCTGAGCGATGGGTGCGGTGGTCACGATGCCGAACGAGCAGGCCGGAGCGCTCATGGGTGGCTGGTTAACCAGTTGTTGTTGCTGCTGCTGCTGACTCTGCTGCATGGCGTCGAAGCCCTGCATGCTCTGGTGGAAGGCCTGGAGCTGGCGAAGCTGGTTGAGCTGCTTCAGCTGGTGGTAAAGCGGGTGACGGGGATCCTCCTCCGATTTGAGCGTCCCACTCGCTCGACGGGCAATGAGATTCAACTCGTCCTGGAGGCGTTGAGTGAGCACGGCCTTCTTCCCCGACGATGGCAGCGACCGAGCTCGCAGGAGATCCTTGAGCGATGCGACAGTGATATCGGAAAAGTCGGTTGCGACGAGCTCCTTGTCGAGTTTAGCGTACAGCTCGGATTGGGTAAGGCAGGGAGCGATTGGTTGTTCGCGACGGGAGAAGGATGGCAGGGGGAGGAGAGGGATGGCACCGGGACGGGGACCGGCAGCGGCAATGCTGTTTGCGCTGTTAACGGAGAGCGGCGAGGATGGGTAGGGAGGGGACGGGTTCAGAGTCGTGATGCCAGAGAGCCGAGGGACGGAGAGCCCGCCGGTGGTCAATGGTGCGAGCGCGACGGGAGCTGCCGGTCGGTAAGTGCTGAGCTCGCGGTTGCTCTGCCGTGTGAGCTTTGTGTAAGGGTCGTGTCGCTTGGCGGACTGCTTGTGTGCTCCAAGCGAAGGGGAATGAGATGGTTTTGGTGACCCAACACTGCTGTTGTAAGTGCCGGGATCACTATTCAGCAACTGTAGGGCCGACGATCCAGGGATGGTGTTCGAGCGGGGCCGGCGGCCGGTGGTAACCGGTGCAGCGAGTGTTGCCAAGTCGTCACGGGTGGTTGGCAGCGGCTGCTGATAAAGGCTTGGCTGCTGCTCATAGTTGGACTGAAACATCATAGGTTGGGCGAACTGAACGGGCTGATGTTGCTGCTGAAGGCTGAACGAGGGAAATGCTTCGAGGGACCCCGGTGGCATGCTCGCAGCGGTGGACGACAAAAACTGCGCGGAGGACTGCATTGGTGCAGTGGTGAACATGTTTCCGGTGTCGAAAGGGTTAGAATAGTATGCCATCGCAACGTCCGAAGGCAGCACGCGCTGCGATCCTTCGGAGAGCGATCGATTCCGGGTGGGAGAACGTGGCGTGAACATGGGCGACCCCATGGTCATCTGTGCCGTTGCGGCATCGAGATGCTCCATGAGAAACGTGGAGGCCGGGGGCGGCGAGGGATCTGACCGTTCCATCGTTTCCGATGATGGAGGCGAAAGCGGAGTGTAGCCTCCGTTGGTCTGCGAAGAGTTCACCGCCTCGGGTGCATACAGCCAGGAAGAGAGGTTCTCGTTGGAGGAAGGGAAGAAGTGTTGTTGTGATTGTTGTTCGTGATGTGTTTGCGCGAACTGATGATATGGGTTGGACGAGCAGTCCATGTGGTTTGAGGACCCGAACGCGTTCTGTTGCTCGGACGAGGACATGTCAAAATCGCGGCTGTTTGCCGAGAAGATGTTGTCGAAAGACGACATGGTGTATGCAAGTTCGGATGGGGAGTGGGATGTGGGTGGTTCCGGCGGGGATGCGATGCGAGGCGTGTGGTGCGTGTAACGAACGGGATATGGGATTCAAAGCTTGTTCTGATTCTCGAAATGAGTCGGGGCGGGGGAGAGGGTCGCACCGCCGAGTAGAAGAGGAGCAAAAGGTAAAGGGTGTTTGAGTCCTTTCTGAACGAACGAACGCCCTTGGGTACGGCCAGAGACGAGGAAACAAAGGGCGTTCAGCGGTGACGGCAGAATACGCGTAGGGTGTTACGCGTCGCGGAGGAGGGGGCGGGGAGGGGGACCGAGTGTCCTGGTGTCAGACTGGCTTCAGAACGGTGGGGTAGGAGTGAGGGCTAGGCGAACCTCTGTGTTTCGGAGATTGCCATGGAACACATTCGCGGGGGGAGAAGTGTGAGGAAAACGGGAAACGGAGGGCGGGGAAGGCCGCGAGTCGAACACAAGGGGCAAAGAAAGGGAGAGGGAAGAAGTAGAAAAACATGGCGTTGTGGACGTAGCCACAACCTTAATCCTTCCATTGTTCGGGGATCGTGACCTGCGAATGGTTGCCAACGGGACGGCATGGCTTGCTCCGGCAGTCCGGCTACAGTGCCGTGAGCTGCCTCCCTACTGTATCATGATGTGCGGTGTCAATAACCTGGCACGCAGTACATGATCCCCACAGCTTCTAAATAGCTCGGTCTTGCTGTAGCGATGGCAAGCTGCGCCGAAGAGCCGGAGCAAATACGATGAACTCCGTATCCGGCTTTTCGATCACAATCGTCGTGGTACAAGCACTCGCTGGGAGGCTGATGGTGGCGAACCAAAAAAAAAAAGTGGTCCAACCAGTCTCCCCACAAGAAAACCCTTCGAGGTCTGTATGGAGGCCGGTGAGAGGGAAGCCTGACCACCTTTGAAGTTTGAAGGTATTCCATTCTGCTCGACCGCGTATCGATCCTGTGCACCAGTGTGTCAATCGACTGTTGGTGCTCCCTGCTCATCGATGCCCGCGACCCTTCAGAACGCATTGGCGTAAAGCTCGTCTAGAATTGCGCTTTCTGCAGTCAGATAACCGCATCTCCAGCAATGTTGTGCCAAAACTGCATTTCTGTCCACCACATGTATCGCGTTCGCAGCCAATCCTATCATGGAAACTAAGACTAAGCGTATCATCATCCAGTATCGATAGCTTTCAAACGGACGGTTCACATGTTGTTGTGATATCCGACGCCAGCTCGAGAACTCTCGCGAGCAGGTTGAGAGCACTTTTCCTCGAGGTAAACTCCCTCGAAAATCACTGGAGCGTGATCGCTGTCATCTTCATGGTTGTTGAGGTCGGCTGCTTCTATGCGAGGAACCGTGATTCCGAGCGCGCGTTGAGCATGAGCAGCCCAGGTATCTGCGTAACACGTTGGGCTTCTGTTGGTTGGGTCATTTTCTGGTTTCACGAACGAGTGACAAGAGGAGGAGAGTTCAGGTTCATGGGCAAAGACAGCGAACGTAGACTTCCGCGTGATATCCACCTGTTGCCATATCGAGCAGAACGGCCTGACGATCGGATATTAGTTGGTTGTTCAAGGGAAAAGAGAGGAAGCCCCGTGGCAATGTCAGGAGGCGACAGGTGAGGACACATTCAGAACTGGTGATATGTCCGGGATATCGGACGGATGTCTACCGGCACTTGCACAATCGGGCACTTTCCCACGTCCGTTGGTTCGCTTCGACGCTCGGGGCGGTGCAGCAGGCACATCATGTGATGGCTTCTTCTGCCTTTCTAGACCTAACGGGAGACAGCGACGAGCTCGAGGAGGTCACACTGCGACACCCGTCAACCCCTACCAAGGGGAATGGCAAGCGAAAACGCGTTGCGAGTCGGGAAGCCTCCCTCTCGACGTCTAAAAGTTCAAAGGCCGCTCCTTCGCCTCCGGGCAAGTTGGCCAGAAAAGACACGGTCCTGCGAACTCAAATCTTTGCCGGTCTGTCGGCTTTCTTTGTCCCGTTGAACGTTCCGCCTGCGCGCCTCTCGTTGCTAAAGCAGAAATGGCAGGAGCGAGGTGAAATGCGAGGATGAACGGGTTTAGGACTACGAACCTCATTCTGACATCTTGATTGACAGGAGGAACCTTGGTAGAGGGCTTGGCCACCGATCTGAGCTTCCTGATCTCACCCATGAGCCTTCCAAAGTTGATGGAGGCGCTCCGTTTGCCGCATGCGCCCGCTGAGCTGAAGGTCGTAAAGACAGAGTGGGTGTCGCAGTGCATCCTGGTACGGAGAACGCACCTCCGATGAATTTAGCTGTATTCGAATGTAACGAGGCTTGCAGAAAAGTACGCTCTTGGACTGGCGATTCTTCCAGACAGAAGAGCCGCTGCCCAGACCAAGAACCGAAGGTAACGAAAGCGATGCAGCGAGCGATGCGACGGAAGTCCTGGAAACCGAGACCCCTGAACGAATTGTGGAAGCCTCTTCTCCGCAACTCCTGCCAGACCCAGACAGCGGGGCATTGCCCCCCAAAATCGCGGCCCCACCATCAAATGTCCTTCGGAACATTGAGAGCAGTCCCCCTCGATCGGCTCTGCCCTTTGAGGGAGTTCTGATTGACACCTCGGAATCTGATGATTCGGGAGTAGACTCGGCGGGCGATAATGCGACAGGTCCTTCAGCGGCATCTCCTGGCGACAGCATCGTCAATCCTGACCCGAAGGTTGCGGATCGACAGAATCGCTTCATTTGCATGCAGAAGAATGCCCGACAAAACCTAGACGAAAGCAATCGGAACAAGCAGCTGACGGATATCCTCGACGTGCTCCTCAAGCGTCACGAGGCAGAGGGCGAGCATTTCCGCGTGCTTTCTTACCGGCGAGCCATTCAAACACTCAAGCGCCATCCAAAAACTATTGAAAACGGGGACGAAGCCAGAAAGATATTCGGCATTGGAGGCAAGATCGCAGACAAGGTAGTTTTATGACGGAAGCCCTGTTGAAGCGAGAGCCTAACAAGGTGGCGCTGTGCAGATTGATGAAATCATATCCACGGGACGCCTGCGTAAGGCCGAGATCGTTCCTGAGTCGCTCACCATCATGGCACTGTTTCAAGGAATTCATGGTCGGTAGTCTTCGTCCCAGCGTGTTTCTTTGCGAGCGCTTACGTTTAAGTAGGGTGTGGGAAAAAAGCTGCAACGACGTGGTATGCTCAAGGTTGCCGGACACTTGATGATATTCGGGCCCGGACGGATCTCAACCATGATCAAATTATCGGCTTGCGATACTATGACGATCTTCAGAAAAAGATGCCGCGGGAAGAAGCGGCAGCTATCGGCGACTACGTGATCAACGCGTGCAAGGCGATTGACCCGAGATTCCAATGCACTATCATGGGTTCGTTTCGGCGAGGCAGGCCCATGTGTGGCGACGTCGACATCATCATAACCCATCCCGACGGCGTTTCTCACGCGATCATCCTTCGCAAGCTTCTTACTCGAATCAAAGCGGACAGTGACTTGATCGTAGCCGACCTGCACACCCGTGGTTCTGGAGACTCCTCCACAACTTTTATGGGTGTCTGCAAGCTCCCCGGTGGATCGGGTTTACACAGGCGGCTGGATATTTGGACAGTTCCTTTTGAAGAAATGGGATCAGCGCTCCTTCACTGGACAGGAAACGATATTTTCAACCGTTCTATGAGAGCACTGGCCTCCACAAAAGGGATGTCGCTATCTCAACACGGACTCTTTGACGGCGTTATCAGACAGAACCGAGAAAAGATTCATGGTGGCAGGCGAATTGCGAGTAGAACTGAAGAGGAGATTTTCGAGGCGCTGGGTATGTAACGAGGCATGTCAGTCGCCCAATTTGTATTAATCTTGCTACATAGGGGTTCCGTATCGACCTCCAGCCGAACGGGATTGTTAATATCGCAATTGCTACATAATTCAACTCGATACCAGAGAGTGCATGAGGATCCCTGCGGCAACGCTCACGTTAAGAGAATCTACGTGGTATCCGACGTCTGTATCCGATACTTCTGTCTCGTCTCCAAGAATGAGATGATCGTGGCAAGCGTTGGACACGGGGCCTCGAAGTCCTCGGCCCTCGCTGCCCAGAACCAGAATCGTCGGACTATCGACTAGCGGAGGCACTGACATGCCTTGTGACTTTGCTCTCAAATAATCTGATAGCAGGATGGTTCTACGGCTGTGCATATCCGTGCCGTACACATGCCAACCATGTTGTGCGCTGTCCTGAATACACAAATCACTGAATTTGTTGGCGCAATGAAATCAATGTTTTCCGACACAACGCACTGACCTCGAGGAACTTTGGCAGACTTGGCGTTGTGAACACGTCCATGACTTCCAAGGCTCCCGCGCTGCTTTTCGAAACAACTGGACTGAAGGGTGCGCTGGAGGGCACAGAGATTGTAGTCAGATGGGAACCCCCTTCCACAACGCTGACACCTTACGTTTCATGTTCTGTTAGAACCACTCCATCCAAACCAAAAAAGTGTGCAGAGCGGAGGATCGCTCCTAGGTTTTGCGGATCCACAACTTGATCGAGTGCTAGATGCGAGCGCTGGTAAGTCTGCGCTGCTCGCTGAGCGCCCTATCGGACCGGACATCTCGGTCAAGGCAGATAAGGTTGAGCTCACCTAGCCATATTGGATGTGGGCGCATCCCTGCCCGAGTAGAAAACGACAAGGGTATCGTTTCACGTTTCGTGACGACACCCGAGTAGTTTACATTTTCGAGCTCTCCCTCCTCTGCCTCCTCTACCATCCCCAAATGTCGCAGCAGGGTAGCTTCAAGTGGGGAAGCGGCAAGCACCATCCCTTGGTTCGGCCTTCCATCTGATAGCGCATCCAGCCTGGTTCCAGGCACCTCGATCACGGCAACTTCGTGGCGTCGGGCTAGCTCGATGGCCTTCTCTCGCAAAGACATGCTCTCTTCGGCGCCGAGGGCACTCCAGGCCTCGTGACTTCTGCCGGGGTGCACTGCATCCGCACCAGTCGACTTCACATAAAGCTTTTTGAGCTTCCTCCGACCATGTTCCAACGCTGGAAGTACACTCGAAGCGCCATACTGGTGGAGACATGAGCAAAGTACCGCATATGCCGAAAGCTGGCTCTTCAAGTGTTAGGTACCAGATGTTCTAAAGAACGGGGCGCACTGCGGTTGATGAATCGCCTTCCGACCGGAACGAGCACCTTGTGCGTTGGCGATGGGAACATGGAATGGTGTGGGAAAAAAAGTTAAGTCAACGCGCCGACGCGTTTTGTTGTTCGATCGCCACGAACGCACTCGCGCATACTGGCGGTGCCCACAAATATAATTACGATCTTTGCGGCATCTTGTTCCAATGCCTCCATCATTCAATGCCCTCATCTAACTACTTTGCCCCAGCAAAACTCCATCCTTCTGTCCCGCCGATTTTCTTGAGAGGGAACTGTCATCATCGACCGAGTAGGTTCATGGTTGCCTCATAGGCCACAAAGGTAGCTGCGTTGACCGGCGCTGCACGGGCCATACATGCGCCGAAACCTAGAAACGAGCACGCTCAGTCAAAGGATTTCGAATGCAGGAAGAGATTCTTGGAGCACGCACCTCGGTAAAAGCCGGCATAGCCCTCCTTGGCGAATGTCTTCTTTGCACAGTCAAGAGCACCCCTGTACGCCTGCGTGCTTGTCGTGAAGCCGTCTGTTTGCAATTTGCTCTTGACGACGTCGATGGGGTAGACGGAAAGCCAGAGAGCGTATCCACTGGTGGCTCCGTAGAGACATTGCTTCCACATGGGAATCTCGTTCCTCCGTTTGCCCTCCACACGCATGCATCGCTGGATGAGCCATTCGTATGTGGCAAAGTAGCATCCGTATCCAATAAACTCACGGACGAGGGTCACGCCCTGTCCTTTGTAGAGAGCCGAAGCGCCGTGCTGGGACGACACCTTGCGGGCAAAATCCAAGGGACCAGAGTACGCGAGTCGACCGTCCGCCCCGCGAGCCTGGACCTGGAGACGTGTTCGGACGTGCTCGATAGGCCCGGAAAGAATCGAGTTGGCAATGCCGGATGCAGCGCCTGCGAGGAAAAGCTGAGGCGCCGATAGTTGGGTTGGGTCCACTCCGACGGTCGCGTTGCGCGTGTTGTGTAGCGTGAACTGACGCTTGGCGTACTCGAGGGCGCCGAATTGGATGGCAACGCAGGCTCCAACGCCGATCAGCGGCGTAAGCGTTCCCTTGTAAAACCCAGCGAACCCTTGGTTGGATGAACAATACGATTCGTTAGACTTCCGGCAGAGTTCCGCTCCGAATAGGAGTCGTACCTTCGTCCTTGATGGTCTTCTTGACGCAGTCGCCCATGCCGCTGTAGAGCGGCTTTTCACGAGACTGGGTTTGCAGACGAACCTTGACCGTGTCAAACGGTTGACCCGTAAGCACCTGCGTCCATCCCGCAGCGGTCCCCGCGAACAGCTCCTTTGCCGTCTTCCACTGGTCTACCACCGGCGCTTCCGAGGATGCCACGGTCATCGTCTCGAGTTTGAATAAAGTACTCTAAAGAATCTATACAGGGGGTGTCTACTGAACTATAGAAGCAGTTCTTGTATCTCTCTCTCTCGGAGGGCTTCCCTGTGGGAATGGTGTATATCTGTATGGCTGCAGATGGCGAGAACAAAAAGGGTTGGGGAAAAAAGAACCCAAGACGCGCCTCTTATTCCAGTGGGTGTCATCTTAGCAGAGGCTCATCACAGAAAGAGTCACCATAGGTCATCCATCGTCCCTCGTCTCGCCTTTGCCTCCAGGAAATATCGACATCGACCATCGACTAGCCACACAGTCAATCCCAAGGCCTTCTGCTTCACTACACCGTCAAGAGCCAGCTTTCGCTTGTCGGAATCGCACCCGACGCTTGCTTCTCCAATTCACAGTCATGTCCGTGACGTTGACTCATCCGTCCCAGGACTTCAAGACCATCACCATTAAAACCACCCCATCCACTTCTCTGAAGAGCCTAGTCGCAGAAGCAGCGACAAAATGGTCTTTGGGCAATCCAGACTCGTTTGGACTGAAGTACGGCGTGCCCCGTTTTGTACGGGTTAGGTCAGACTGGGAAGCTGATTCGCCCTCCTCCCTAGACACGGCCGCGTTGTGCTCGATCTCGCTCTTCCGATTAGATTCGCGAACCTTGCTCAAGGCGCCAAGCTACTCCTCGTTCCTGTGTCGAATAAGGCCCCCGGACCAGTCACGGTTGCTCTACAGACTCCAGAAGGAGAAAGGCTCGTGGACAAGTTCCCGAGTGACACAACCTTCTGGGCGATCCTGAAGAGCTGGGAGGCGCGAACTGCCGGTCTGAACTTGACGACGCGGATGGGGACAGAGGAGAGGGGGATGCTAAAGATAAAAAAACCGGTCTACATGATGCCGATTTGCGTCTTCATGAATAAGGAGGTGAGCACTTGGCACCGCCCGGCCATCCATGATGGAAGTTGACCGTACTGGGCGACCACGCAACTAGTTTGGCGGAATCGAGGCTTTGAAACAAATCACTCTTCAGAAAGCTGGTCTGTCTTCAGGGTCTGGCTTGATTCGAGTCTTTTTGAAAGCAACCGAGAAGGAGAGCGTTCCTACGGAAGAGGAAACTGGGGTTCCAGCGATTCCTGCCAACATTCCTCATGTTCCTGCTGCTTCCAAGTCAGCAGTATCCCCTACGCCTGCTGCCGAACAATCGACATCACCGATCGTTGCGCAGCCATCACCACAATCGCAGCTAGCCGCTTATGTGAACACTCCGGCTCCGGCTCAGGCTCAGTCAATCCCGTCAATCGCGAGTGTGCAAGTTACCGAGCAAACCGTGCCACCCACAGGGTCCGCCATGGATATAGATCTAGTTGCAGAACGGACTATACCAAAGTCTGTATCCGTGGAGGACGACTGGACGAGGGTCACACATCCTGTTCCCATGGATACGGATATACCGCCAGAGGCATCGGCAACGAATCCGGCCCCTTCTGTGAAATCAGCTCCTGCTAATAAACTCGGGGATCGAGATCTTATCAAAGAAAAAGGTGACGCCGACAGCGCTACCCGCGTGTTTCACCCACCCCCGGATGGGGCTTCCTACAATAAAAGTGAGTCAGATCGTCACGCGTCTCACGTAGGTCTGTGTCAGATCGTTACGCTGACCCTGCCTTTCCCCCCCCTCAGTTGAACTCCCGGATTCATTTTACGAAATATCTTCGTCTGAATTGCGAGTCCTTTTGGCCCGATCGGGCGGGTTCGGAAAAGCCCCCGGTTCCGACACGCCTCTGATGACCAAAGCCATGAGGGATCGCGAAACGGCCATCAAACGAAACAAGTACCCGAGGACCATGGTTAGGATCCGCTTTCCAGACCGGCGCACAGTCCAGTGCGGCTTCCTTAGCGGCGCTGAACGTAAGCTTCGTTTCCCTTTTTCGCTGGCATGCGCTGCTGACTTTGTTGCTGATGCTGTTTTTCGGCAGTGCAATCGATCCGCGAAGCTTTGACTCCGGTGCTAGCAAATCCGGGGCGCCCATACACGCTCTATACCACGCCGCCGATGCGCGTTCTCGACGTGAAGCAGACGTTTTGGGAGGCTGGCATGGCGCCAGCTTGTCTCGTGTACTTCAAATGGACTGATGAAGGCGACGAGCATGACTGGCTCTCACCAGATTGGAAGGACAGAGTAGAGCCTTTCCCTGTCCCTGTCGATCGTGGGGAAACCGGGGAAGTGGAAGATGACACGAAGGAGGAGGAAAAGGCAGGCATGAGAAGACCGGCCTGGTTACCTGGCGGTACCGGAGTGGGAAGTGGTAGTGGTAGTGCAGGCACCAGACTAGGTGGGGCCGCGGAAGACAAGAAGGGGTTGTTTGGAGATGAACGAGACGACGAGGGCAAAGTTCGGGAAGAGAAAGCCGGGGGCAGTAAAAAACCCAAGTGGTTCAAGATAGGAAAATAAACGGCGAGATCGAGCTGAACAGCTAACGAAGGGTGTTGAAAGTGTGAGACACGATAATGTGTGAAGGCAAAAGTCATTCTGCGCCCGCCCCTCGCCGCTCTGGCAGGGTCTGCTCCCATGAGACTCCGATCCGGAAGCTTATCTAGTCCACCATTCTGCCGACCCATAACTTTTTCTGGCGTTTTACTGAATATCGATCGATTTTCCCGCGTGCGGCTACCAGAAGTCCGCCTTGATACGTCTCCGCGCTGATGCGCGACAACTGTGCCGGTAGGTCGCGCCTGGTTCATGGACAGGCTTTCAGCGAAGCCGGCGGACCTCTTGGCAGCTCTGGGCGGCAGCCCTGTTCTATGCCATTGCAAGTGCAGTACTGTAATACCGGTCTATCGAAAGTGAAGTGGAAAAGTCGACAGAGCGAGGATCAAGATGTGTCCGAGACTGACGGACACGCTGGCAGATCTGTGTCACTTCTTTTTGGCTCAGAGGACGGCCCCCACCTGCGAGGCTGCGACCTGCCCGTCACATCGTTATACCCCGCCACCTAGAAGTTGTACGATATGGATGCAGCCCAGCGCCTAAGCGAGGTGGAGGCGCTTGCAGCAGCTGCAGACACTCAGGAACTCAAGCAGGCTGCCATCGAAGCATATCAGAGTGCTATTGCAGACGTTTGGTGTAAGTCTTATCACGGAGCAGGCCTGACCAATTGTACGAACTCTTGACCTCTCGCTCGCTCCAGCTCCAACGTTGTGGGCGGCATACCTTCGGTTTCTTTTCGATCAGTACGTCAGTCAGCTGGCCGTGCCAGATAGCGACCCCGAGGATGATGACGACGCCGAGGAAAACGTGTGGGAGACCTTGCGGGATGAGACTTCCAAGGACTGGCTTTCGCTACAAGCTGTGCGCTCTGCGGCGGAGTCAGGCTTGACAGCTACCGAGCTGCATTTCACTGAAAGCGCAAAGATCTGGGGATCGTATCGAGACTTTGAAACGGGTTTCTGTCAAGCCTTGAAGACGGACGAGCAAAAGAATCGCGTCCGAGAAATGTACCTCAAACGATTGAAGACTTCGCACGCTCAGCTTAGCGAGACGTTCTCGGACTATTCTACCTTTGAAACTACCTACGGCGTTCCGTCCGAGTATGAGAAGCGCCTCAAAGCCGCCAATGCCATTGTGGCCGCCACGGAAAAGGCAAACGCCAAGCGGAGCCATCAGGAAGATCTACTAGTTGCTGGCAATCACACCCTTGAGGCTTACCAGTCTTTTCTGGCCTTTGAGAAGGCAGGGAGATCTGCCGACCCATTTCAGATACGGACTCTGTACGAGCGAGCGCTCCTCCTGTATCCGCTGGACGCCGGTCTTTGGGATGCGTACATCGTCGATGTCATGAACCTGTGTCCTGTGGAACCGGTTGTCAAACCCATTTTGCACCGCGCGTTGTTGAACTGCAGCTGGTCGGCAGATATCTGGTGTCATCAGTTCAGGGTCTTGGAGCGCTTTGGCACGAACGCTCTTGATTTCCAAGGTACAATAGAGGCAGGATCTTGGACCCATGGCGATCAACAATTTGACATTTGTCTATTGGTAGTTCACTATGTCCGAGCTTTGGCTGCCTTGTCTGTGTACAAGAATGTCGAAGAAGTCGTAAAGCTGATGCAAGGTCGTCAGCAATACCTGTTGCATCAAATCGACTGGAAATTGAACGGTGAGGCATGGATGTTGACGCCTATTTCTCGCGCAGCGGGCTCAGACTATCTGAACGAAACGCAGGGAATGACTCGGCAGTCGCTGCTTTCATCGAAACATGCAAGGCGGATATCAAAAGTTGCCAAAAAGGTGCGTAGGTATAATCAACAAGCCGGATATCAAAATGGCACATGGTGAACCGTGCTCTCACAGACTTCGAGCCTGGTGATCCTTACTTGCGCCTGGAAAGAAGTTTGCTCCGGATTTACGTACGTTATAGGCCGATGAGCTCAGGAAGTTTGTCCTTTGAACTCAACGAAGTTTGCTACAGACCACCAAGCTGGAAGATCTCGAGGCGGCGCGCACTCTCTACGAGCAGGTATGCAAGGCCTTTGGATCTCAAGGTGAAATCTGGATCGAGTACGCTGAATTTGAAAGGTATTCCAGGGACTGCCTTTATGATCGAAGTTGCGATCTTCAGCTCAACTCAATCACGTTTGTTCAGACTCCATGGCACGATCGAGCAAGCACGGTCGGTCTACAAACGCGCTTGCAATAAGACGAAAGACTGGCCAGAACGAGTATTCGAGATGTGGATCTCGATGGAAAAGGAGGAAGGATCCATCGAGAACTTTTATGCGGCTGCAGCAGCCGTCCGGAAGCAGGCTGCAGTAGTCGAGAAAATGAGACTAAAGGTATCGACGGCCCCGCTTTCCCCGCTTCCAGAATCCAGCTCTGAACATCGGAAACATAGGATGCTAGCGCCAACGGAATCTACAACCAAGCTACAGTTGATGGAAACTTCGAGGCGACTGCTGGAGCTCAAGCCTCCGTGACTACGGATATGGACATCGATGTTCCTCAAGAGGTTCCTTACGTAGCTCCTACAAGCAGCGGCGAAGCTGTTACCTCCATGTCACCCAAGAAACGCCAAAGAGAGAAAGGCACCGATGAGGACGCTCCTCAAAAGCGCCAAAAGGGAGAGAGTACGTTGATTGGGCATCAGCGCTCCGGCGACTTACCGGCTCACGCACGTCGTTATATCTTCAGAACAAACGCCGGAAACATCCGTGCCCGAGAAATCCGAAAAGCCTTTGTACGAGTACCATATTATAGACAAGTAAGTAGCGCGCGGGTTCCTGATCTGTTTCGTTCGAGTGCTAAACGTTCTTCAGCAAAACTGCTGGACTGATGGTGTATGTCACCAATCTTTCTGCGCGGGTCGACCAGGCCGACGTTCGCAAGGCTTTCGAGTCGTGCGGCCGGATCGTCGATCTCTACGTCCAGCCTAACTCAGAGACTGGAGCTCTTGAGGCTTACGTTGAGTTTACCGATGCAGTATGTTTGCGCCCGTTCCTATATTCCAGCGAGACAATGTATTGATGTTTCGTACATGGCAGACTCAAGTCAGAAAAGCAGCAGCTCTTGATGGGACTGTTATCGCAGACCAGCCCGTTAAAGTGTTGCGATGCAAGCCCGAGGAGGGGGCCTGGGAGTTCAAAGAAACCGAGGAGAAGAACAAGATATATGTATCACATCTTCCAGTCAAGATCGAGAAGTCTACCCTCCGCGAGATATTTGCAAAGGTTTGCATTAATTGCTTTAATAGTGTTCTGCTACGAAATTGCCCTATTTCTTATCTCGCATCACGCAATCAGTTTGGACATCTTGTAGAGATCCGTCTGGTCGTAAAGGATACCACTGCATTCGCATATATCGAATACTCAACTGCAGTAAGCCTCGCACTTTCAAGATGACTCCTGTGTCGCTGCTTATCTTTTGTTACGTAGGACTCTGCGACTCGGAGCTTGGAAGCAGATGGGAAAGAAGTGAATGGTCTTCCCATCCGCGTCGCGATCTCAAATCCGGGCTTAAAAAGGTAACTATCCTAAACTCTGGCGAATCACCGTTAAGGCTCTGACGTGATTACTCCATATCAGCGTTCCCCGGGTAGATCCTTGCAAGCTTTACGTTTCTAATGTGCCACATACTGTACAGCGCGAGGATCTTGAGGTTCTTTTCACCCAGGTGAGCTAACTTTCCGGTATCGGTGGTCGCTCGACGTTTTCTCAAACCGATCATGTTTGCGTTGGACTAGTTCGGCAAGGTTCAACAAGTGATCTTGCTTACGCGAGAAGACGGCAAGCCGAAAGGCTGTGCTTTCATCATCTTTGAGGACAAGGTACAGGCGATTTTGGTACCACAAAAGCAACTTTTGTTGACCATCCTCACTTGTCAGGAATCGGTGACCAAAGCTCTGACCCTCAATGGCACGATGTACGAAGGACGAACCCTCGGCGTTACCCTTCCCCTCGCGGAGGCAAGCAGGTAAGAGGCGTCGCCTCAAAGTGCTGACGTCCCGCGGGTAGTTAACTCATCCCCACGGGTACCTTCTCAGTTCATCGCGCGGACGTGGCGGCCATGGCGGTCGCGGCGGACGAGGTTTCCATCCTCACCGTGGAGGTGGTGCCTTCCGAGGACGGGGCGGTTACGGGGCTACGCAAAGCAATGTGATTCCTCGCAACGCAAATGCAGCGCCGAAATCGAAAATGTGCGTATGGCGCCCCCTTGGCGTAGTTGCTGGTCTCGGCGTTTACTGACTTTCGATCTCTGTGCTCGTTCGTACAGGGCTCCGACAGCATTGATCCCTGGCGCCCTTCTGAAAAAGAAGCCGTCGAAAGCACCGCACAAAATATTGGCAGCCACCTCGGGTGCCGCTCATGCTCCCTCTGCCCCTGCGCCTGCGTCAACTACAGGTCTGAACCAAGATGATTTCCGGAAGATGATGTTCGGAAAGAAGTGATCTCAGTTTCTTCCATCCGCCCTTATCTTGTGCATTGTCTTCATTTCGCGTCTGTCCCTTTGGAGGCTTACACCGTATATGTTTCCGTTCGCATCCCCAAAACAATTGCATCGAGACAACCCGACGAGTGGCGTCCGTGCTTTCGGCACTGGTTCCAAATAATTAAGTGGCAAGGCTTCCCGCACCATGGTACGAAGCCTGATATCAGGACTGCAAACCCCACATGCAAACCTGATGCCAGCACACTTGGCGACCTCCAGTCCAGCATCTACGGTACCGCTCGATGTCAATCGAAGAGGGATGGAGCGGAAATACCCGGTACCATTATCAAGGTGCCATAAAATAGCGCCGACAGCCATCGATGCTATTTTACGGCTTTACGGCGCACATACGCTGTACTAAAATCCGGCGCAATGGAAGCTCGATATCAAGGAGTTTTCTCCCCGCCTGTACGTTGCCCTTTCGCGGGTGCCGGAAGTGATGGGGTCTGTTATTTCTCTTCCCTCCTCTTCCATACCTCCTCCGCTCTGCCCGTCGCCTCCCTTCCTAGTCCGCCCGGGTCAACTTCAATCCTACCGTTTGGCGCGTTTCCGCCTGCTACAACATGGCTAGCGCAACCGCTAATGCTGAATATGTCCACATCCTCCTTCCGTACCTGCGCCCCTTTCAGGTACGAGCCTTGTCTTTTGTCCCGCCCTGTCGTCTTGATCGGTGGACCATCCGGTTGTGAATTTGATCATCTGAGGCTATGATTCAGGATGAGACTGGCTATGGCATGGCCATGTCTGCAATCGGCTTTGCCGAATGCATTTCCGGTCTATCGACTCTCTTCGCCCACCGAGCTCAGCACCGCAAGCCCGTCTTCCTTCTGTCGCTCGCTTCGATTGTCTTTGCGACAGCATCGTGCATTGCCATGATGGAGCTTCTCTCCTCCACCCTTATCAACTTCCAGGCGGTGTGGCCTCCAGGCGACGCCATCGACCTCAACAATCCACTTCCAAGGGCCACTCAGTGGAGGCAATGGGCCGTGGGCTGCACGACGGCCGTGGCCTTCTTTTTCTACCAGGTTGTGGCCAGCTGGAGGGTTCGCGCTCTGTTCGGAAACCTGGGCGGATGGATGGTTCTTCTGCACATCGTCAACATACTGGGAGGCTTGCTGTCCCTCGTCAACACGGTCACGACGGTCTCCATGCTGCTGTACATGGGGCAAGTGGCATTCCAGGACGGTCCCGAAGCCAGGCTGTCCAAGGTGAGTCAACCGAACCCCTTGTCCTGCTGTCTGAACTCAAGAACTTCTTCATCCACTTGATAGGTGGCTGTCGTTATCCTAGTCATCAATGTGGTTGTCGCAAGTAAGTCAGTCACTGAACTATTGTGTGAAAGCGAGACATCCAACTCTGACGTGCACTACTAGTGACCTTCAACATGCTCTTCACGTATCACCTCGTCAAAAAGATGGGGATGAAATGGAACCGGTAAGTTTCCGGGGGAGAAGGGGGGAGACGGGAGAAGAGGGCCTGAACTGTTCCTCTGCATGTTTCATGAACTTTTCAATGTAGGGGCATGATAGCCAAAATTCTCACTTCGCAAGGGGCAGTGCGGCAGGCTGCCTGCATGGGTCTTGCAGTGGTATAGTCTTATGAGGATTCGAACCCATCAAGGCTGCGCTCTGAGTCCTCGACCTCTCAGTTCATGTCGACAGAGAGCGTTAAAGAACGTTTTACATCGCGACCAGGTTTTGGCGGATCATTTGCGTTGTGGACTGCCTGGCAGGTACAGTTTGAAGCTGCATTTCAGGTTCTGAGCGATTTCTAATGCTGTTATTGATGAAAGGTTAATAGCTTCATCCAATACTCGTTCGTTGAGGTAGATTATCGGTATTGCTGTGTTCGTTGCCCTTACTTACTTTTCGATCCGGGCAGACCAGGGATATTGTCTTGAAGTACAGCAAACGTCTTCAATCGGGTAGCCTCAGCAACCTCAGCACCACTAACAAGAGCGGGGGCGGCGCGGCCCAGGGCAACCGAAGGGGTCTCTCGTCTACATCACTGTCACAGCGTCAGTCTTTATTATCGGACGCATGGGATATCATGATTGGAGTAATTGATGTAATGTTCCTCTGCAGATGGTCGTGCGCAGGATGGACGGAAGGTGGAAAAATCGATCGATGAGGGCACTTTCCCGTCACAAGTTTATGGGGTAGGGATCGGCTTGCCAGCCGATGTCGTTGACCACGCGGCAGCGGGCTGCGCAGTACTACGCACGCCGTTAGAAGCTGAGTCAGCTTAGTTGACAGATTAGTCGTGAGGCCGCCCTGCAATTTACTCAAGGGAATGCTTGCGCATGAACACTTCCATCAGCTCCCCGTTTGCGATATCCATCCACCGAATCAGAGCAAGTCCGGAACATCTTGAGCCAGGAATCGAAGTTCCTCTGCTCATTGACGGTAAACGCACGTGAAGTATCGCCATGGTCACGCTTGCTCAGAGACAGCCTTCCGGCCTACACTTCCGGCGAACGACCCTGTCGAAAGACGTGCCTAACATCATGACAACCCGGGACGATCAAAAGAAATGTATGACGAATGTGACCAAAGATATGTACAAAAGAAAGGACCATGGGAAAGTTGACATCGAAGGATGCGGGTATCTAGAGTAGAAGGGGGAGGGAAGGAGCAAAGGAAGCATGGATGGCAAAGAACAAACACACAAAGTCGAGTCATGGGAGTGACTTCCCAATCAATGGCGCCTAGCACGCTTGTCAGCAATCCTATCGCTCGGGACATCGGTCCGTCGTTTCCCGATGAAACCTCCCTGCTCGAAGGCCATGTCGGACAAGGTGTCGACGGAGACGGCCTCGATGCAGTTGTTGACGAACCCGCTCTCGTCGAAGCTGGTGGGAAAGGCGTAGGAGCATCGCCACTCGCCGTCGACCAGGAACTTGAACTCGTGTCGGACCAGCCGATCGAGGACCAGGACGATCGAAAACTCGTCGACGTAGTTCGAGTCCCGCGGGACCACGATGGACTGCTTCCAGTTGTCGAAGGTTCCCGTGAGGATCACCCGGGTGGCTGAGCTGTGGTGCCATCGGAAGAGGACTCGCTGGAGCGTCGATATGCGCTTCAGACGCGGTAGCTCGATGAAGGATGGTGGAGTTCGGCGGTGTGTGATTTGACCGGATGAGGATGGAAGGGCGTGGGGAGGCATGATGAAAGAGGGAGTCGATGGGTGACTGAGGTATCGAAGAGAAATCGCCGATGAAAGGCGAGGTGAAGGCAGACAGGGTCCAGCTAAAGGTTTCGAGGAGAGGCGGAATATAAAATGCAAGACGAGGCTGAAAGATGGCCGGGGACAGGTGGCAGGTGGCTCAAGGGGTATCTGCGTGGACCGTCGTGGCTGGGGAGACAGGTGTGCTGGTAAAGGAGGGTTCGTCAGGTCCTAGCGTAACGATGCCTGTCACAAAAGAGGGTCGGGGCTACAGTAATCAGGACTCGCAACACGTTAAGGCACTTCAGCGTCCAGTTCAGTAAAGGCCGGGGGATGCCCGATCTTCGACCATTGATATGGTCCGGGCATCGGGGCCTTTTGCGGACCGACTGTCAGCGACTGAACGTCATGCGGGGTCGAAGAGGGAAAGAAAGGCCGAAGAGAATTCGGCATTCGGGAGGCGCATCGATGAGCAATGTGGTGC
>JADGJA010000401.1:0-19743 GCA_027596035.1 Thoreauomyces humboldtii | reverse complement strand
CTCCACCACCTCCTCCTCCTCCTCCATCGCATACGCTTGCAGACATGGAGCTTGCGCTTCAGGACGCCGAGGCTCTCATTGCTCTTCAGGCCAAGATGATCAGAAAGCTTTCAAGAAAACTAATGTTGCTAAGTGAGGCCCGGCCTATAACGACGAGACCGAATATTTACAATAACAAAAGGAACGAGGGATGGTACGGTGGAGCAATTAGAAAGCTCCAAAGTCTACATTAGGTGGAAAGAAAGGGCCAGAAACTTGTTCCGAATGCGAGAACGGTGTCAACAGGCACGCCAGTGTAAATCGACTCGACGCTCTATTTCACCAGGAAGCGATGGAAGAGGCGACGGTGCGGGGGACCGTGGGAGCAAAGGCGACACCGGTGGCGACAGAAGGCCTTGAATGTGGGCATCAGCCAAGGCGTCGATGGTATTAACGTTCTCGCTGGCTTGCTTTCGCAGGAGCGCGGCGAGCCGTCTGTGAGCCGTGAGTTCCTTTTCGTACAGAGCACGTAGCAAGAGCGTTTCTCGGGTCTGCTCCTCGTACTTTCGACAGAGGTCTTCGTGCCGAAGAAGTAGGGAGTTGTATTCCCCAACGGGGCCTTCCGTTTCGCGACGCACGGCGCTGAGCTCCCGCTGCACCCGTTCGGATGTCTGCTTTTCGTTAGCAAGCGTTGTTTGGAGCTCTTTGATCTTCCTTTCTGCATCTGCTAGTTGGTCTGCGGTCTCCTGTAAGGCAACATAATTGTTAGCAAGACAGAACAATGATATGATACGCGGTGTGGTCAGCGCACCTGATAAACGTCCTGAACTTCTTCCGCAGAGAACATCCCTCGCAAGCGCTTTTCCCAGGACTTCTTTTCCTTTTTGAGCTGATTTTCCGCCTGCTCTCTTTCGGATTCAGCAACACGGCGTGCTTCCTCAGCGTCCGCGAATTTCACCCTGGCTGCACGAGCGGTATCGACTTCCGAGCGAGCTTGAGCGACCGAAAGCGCCAAAGACAGAGCAGCCCGCCAGCGATCGAGCTTTGCGGGAGAACGGAAGCGGAGATAGAGTGTCGAGACCTGGCCAGCAGGGCACAAGGGGGAGCTGACGGGATCCGCGGCTGGATTGGGATTTGGGGTGTATGGCTCTACGTGAGCAAGAAGTACAGTTCCGCCCGGGTCGCGCTCGATGGACAAAACGCGAAACGTAGTGAGCATGGTCGTTTGGGGAGGCGCAGAGGTAAAGAACACTGAAGTCTGAGACGGGTGGGAAGCCAGAGCTCCTTCCTCTGATATTGTGTGAGATCAGTGTGCAACCGTGATTCTGAAGGCAAACCAACTACTCACGTTGAGCCCAAGGTTCCGCTTCCACGCTCCAGCTCCTTCGATCCCAGACGTCCATGCTTCGACGCGAAGTGGCGCGGCCGAACTTGACGCTTAGGCCCCCGTCCACACTCTTTCGACCAATACCGTGATCCTGACTCAGCCGCCACTTGATCCGGGGCCTTCCGGATGGCGGTTTGGAGTTGATTGTTCCTCCAGCGCCATTAGGAAACGCTGTTCTGTTGGGCAAGAGGGGAATGGGACGGGGTAAGTACCTTACAGAATGTCATTGCATCCAGGGGTGGCTTACCCTTCGAAATGGATCAATGCGGCATCATCAAGCCAAGCTTGAACCGAGTGCCATTTATCTTTGGCAAGGCGGGTGGAAGATTCTCCAGGACTTTCGCGACCATTGGACACAACGGACGCAAACGCAGAGCGCAGAAAGTCCAGACTTCGGCGTCGCAGCTTCATGTCGTTTCCAGGCGCCGATGATGAGGCATCCATCGAGGTCGGAGAAGCGGGCGTCCCGAAACTTCCATAACCCGTCTCGCCACCGGGAGCAAGAACCGACAGCTTTCCCTCGCAAACGATGGTCCTTGGTGCGGGCGCAGGACTGGTAGGAACAGTGGGCCGAGAGGAAGAGATGTAGCAAATGTTGGATTCACCATCGGTGATTGACGATGACCA
Organism: Thoreauomyces humboldtii; assembly: GCA_027596035.1. Classification (NCBI taxonomy): domain Eukaryota; kingdom Fungi; phylum Chytridiomycota; class Chytridiomycetes; order Spizellomycetales; family Powellomycetaceae; genus Thoreauomyces; species Thoreauomyces humboldtii. The sequence continues at coordinate 17,750 of JADGJA010000401.1, read as the reverse complement.
GGAGGCTTCCCGGCCAGCTCGGGTAGGTGGTTGTTGGCGTGTCGACATGGAGGGGAACGGGAAGGATTGATAAAATGACTTGCAAAGAACTTTGCGTTTGACTGAGAGGATGCTGAAGAGGCTCCGGAACCGAGATCGGCGTTTATGGATCAATCGGCAACTGGAAAGCTAACGGGCGGCGATGCTAAGGCGATAGAGTTGATCGGCTGCGCAGCGGTGAGCCACGGGAGAAGGTCAGTCGAGCGGAGTGACTGCGAGCTGAAGTTTTCCCTTCAGGGTAAGTCTCGGCCGAGCGCTCGGGAGATCCCTTTTCAGGTCAGCAGCAGCAGCAGCAGAGATGAAAGGGCACGAGTCGAAGGATGGAGGGTTCGTTTTCACTGCGGAAAGGGGAGGAGGAGGAGAGGACGAGGAAGAACAAACCCACAAGAGAAGTTGCACGCACACCTCTCCCCACACAATCACACCAGACTTCCAACTATACGGTTTCCCGACGCAGACGCACTTGCACAGATCCCCTGGCAACAGCACGTCTTCCTTACAATCATACTGTATCAGCATGCATGAGATGGGACGAGTGTGCAAAGTTGCAGCACTAGTTGAAAGTATGGTACTGCCAATGTATCCTGTAGCCACAGGGGGGCTGTGTTGTTGTTCATGGGCTTCACCTTTCCGCACCCCTTTTCACATCGTGACACGGAGTTCCGACTCGTCACAAAAGCCCAAAGGCCTCATATCTAGTTGACTCCCCAAGTGACATACATACATTCATACCAGGCTCTCTACGATATTGCACAGTCCTCCCGCCGAGTGTTTTACGCCGATCGCCGTCTCATACATCGGCTCTCGTCTACAGTCACATCCCTGGAAGCTCCGTTGCTTTGTCCTGGCACGTGGACGCTTGTTAGGCAACTCCTTCGCGGGCGGCAGTCAATAGCGGCGCTGCCATCTCGTCTCTCGCCTACTTCCGTAGCCCGTACGACCGCTGCCCAGCATGCCTCAGACAAAGCTCTTCAGTCAGGTCTTGGAGCACGACAATGCCATCCGAGTCGCTCGAGCGTTGACGAGGCTCTCCGTCAAGACCTCCAGTAGCGAGGAGGCCGACGATGTGGCAACGACGTGCACCTACTTTGCCTGGGCGCGTTGTTGTCAGTGGGATCCTTGTTCAGACGCTCAGCATAAGCGAAATCGACGCAGGTTACAGAGCAACCTACCTCCTCCTTCCCCCAAGCCTCCGCGGAGGAAGGTCCCAGGCGGACCTCTCGTGGCTCTTTCGATGGTCTCCGCGGCTCGGCGTTTTCAGCTGGGGTCCTCGCAGTCTCGACATGTTCTCTCCAAACCTTCGTTCCCTCCTCCACTCCTCCCCTCCTCTTACTTGACAACCCAAGGTTTCCGCAAAACCAGGTCTCCCCGTGCCGTCCAACCACTTCAGCGCAGACAGTTCCATGCTACCCCAACTGGCAGAGCGGCTATGCTGACCGGGTATGAACGCCTAAAGTATAACGACTGGGAGTACTCCGGCTGAACTTTCGTGCAGTCCAGTTATCGCATACTTTTTCCACAGCACACGTACTCTTCTAACAGCTCTTCCGATGCTATGGCGGTGGCAGTGGTTCGCGAAACAGCCAAAGTTGATGTGGAGCTTGGCGTCACTGCCAATTCTTGGGGTGGCTGCACTAATTGGCTTGGCCTACGAAGAACACCCTTTTACTGATGTAAGTGGGAGACGAAGAACTCCCGAAGAACGTTGCACTCATATATTCTTCGACCGACCGACAGCGTAGTCGCTTCATGTTTATTGACGAGCCCACGGAACTGCAATGGGCAGCAGATTCGTACCCTGCGCTCATGTCTCAGCACCGCGACCACCTTCTACCAGCCTCACATCCGGATCACAAATTACTGGGCGACATCGCTTCGGAGCTTCTTCGGATCGTTGGACCCATTCGCCAGTGGAACTTGCATGTTATAGACGACGACAGCGTTGTCAATGCATTTGTTACTCCAAAGGTACGTCCCTTCGTTCTGGGTTAGTGACCAGATGCTCAAACGTGTTAGCATTTCCCAGGGGGATATTTTTGTGTATACCGGGCTCTTGCGAACAGCTGAAGATGAAGATGCCGTGGCCGCCATTCTTGCCCATGAGCTAGCTCACGTTCTCAGTCGGCACGGGGCCGAAAAGATGGGGTAGGTTGCCTGGAAAGACAAAGGCGCCTGCACGGTTTTGATTGAGCACCTTGCCAGTTTCCAGTACCTGGCGCGTTTAGGTTGGGACTTCGTACATTCGCTCATCTACACGCTCACAGTGAACCTTCCCATGATCGGGGACCTAGCTGGCAGAGGTCTCGACGTCTCTAAGGACATGCTGACTTCTTTGCCGTATTCTCGCATGGTGGGTTGAAAGGCATGCAAGGCGCTTTTCAAGCAGATCACTGATGCTTTCTGTGGTAGTGCGAGAAGGAAGCGGATACCATCGGAATGTACTTGATGTCCGTTGCTGGATTTGACCCGCAGGCAGCCGTCCTCTTTTGGTCAAACATGTCGGAGCAACGGCCCGGCAGCACGAAATGCGCCGAATTCTTGAGCGATCACCCTTCCCACAAAAATCGGGCTGATGACCTGAAAGTTCATCTCCCTGGCGCCCAGGAGGTATACCGGTCTCGCTTGGAGATTGCGAACAAAGTCCGCGACGCCCGCCTGCACCTCGTCTCCAACGCACTTTCTGAACGGACGATGGACGAGCACAACAGAAGCCTGTTCACGGCGCTTCGCGAGGCTCTTGGCGCTCATCACCCAGCACTTAGAGAGCGCAAGCTTGCCCGAGAGCTAGCGCAGGCGAATTGCCGGGGAGTCGCAGGCCTTGTTTGATTCCTATTTCCATCGCATTTCAATGTACATTTATCTCCGCACCACATCGAGTGCTGGAGCGCTTGGCAATCCGGGAAGCCCACATGTATCGTCGTGCATGTATACTGTAGTGTACTGTACCTCTTCAAGAAATCTTTTGGTGGGAACTGGGAACCCGCCAGCTCTACGGTACCGAGGCACGGAAAGTCGGTACATGGTAAACAGGTCCTATCGATTCGCACCCCACAGGCTGATTTCCGCGATTTGCGCACACCTTCCCACTTCACAGCTTCAATTCACCGCAACATCCTGACCTCCCATTCTCACAGAAGGAAGCAAGCCTCTACCCTCACGAAGAAATGTCATCTCTCCGCGCGCTTCGGTCCGTCGTCTGCCAGCGGCCTCTCCTGAGCCAGTCGATTCGCACCGCCACAGCAGTTCGGTCTATGGCGACCAGCTCCGGCAATCAGGTACGGATGTGAACTACGACCGCTCGCGCAAGCGTGTGACGAGGTTGTCAGCGCGGCAACAGAAGTGATGCGCGCTGTAGCGCCTGCTGACGATGGTTCTCGTTGTGCGTTCCAGATGACTGTTCGTGAAGCGCTGAACCAAGCCATGGACGAGGAGATGCGTCGAGACAAGACCGTTCTTTTGCTTGGCGAGGAGGTAGCTCAGGTATGAGTGACGAATTGCTGAGAAGCTTGCAGACGCTCCGGAAAGAGAAAGGACTGCTGAACACTACTGCTTCTGTATATAATCTGGGTAGTACAATGGTAGGAACCTCTCGTAAAGTCCTTTCGAATGGGTCCCAAGATTAATACTAATCCTTAAATTGTTTCAGGAGCATACAAGGTCTCGAAAGGGCTTCTAGACAAATTCGGCCCCGAACGCGTCATCGATACTCCGATCACAGAAATGGGATTTGCAGGACTGGCAGTTGGCGCTGCTATGGCCGGGTTGAAGCCTATTTGCGAGTTCATGACATTTAACTTCGCTATGCAGGTATACTGCCAGAGAGAGCGTATGGACAGCATCAGGATAGTGCGCTCATGCTGTCCACTCTAGGCCATTGATCACATCGTCAACTCTGCAGCGAAGACGCGCTATATGTCGGGAGGAACGGTCAATGTTCCCATCGTTTTTCGGGGACCCAACGGCGCGGCCGCCGGGGTGGCTGCTCAGCATTCGCAAGACTACGCAGCCTGGTACGGGCAGATTCCTGGGCTGAAGGTTGTCAGTCCATGGAGTGCGGAGGACTGCAAGGGGCTGATGAAAGCTGCTATCCGGGATCCCGATCCAGTCGTGGTCTTGGAAAACGAGATTATGTACGGACAAACTTTCGAGGTGTCCGATGAGGTCCTGAAGGACGACTTCGTCATTCCTATTGGCAAAGCGAAGGTGGAGAAGGAGGGATCAGACATCACGGTTGTCGCACACTCCCGCGCCGTTGGTCAGAGCTTGGAGGTTGCCGCCGAGTTAGAAAAGCAAGGCATTAAAGTGGAGGTAAGTCATCTTCGCTTAAATGTTTCACGGCTGCAATATTGATCCGTGTCTTGAAGGTCATCAACCTCCGGTCCATTCGCCCGCTTGACATTGACACCATTATCAAATCGGTCAAGAAGACGAACAGACTGGTCACGGTAGAAGGAGGTTTCCCTCAGTATAGCGTCGGATCAGAGATCTGTGCACAGATCATGGAAAGTAAGTTAAGACGCGGGATGCGCAGCGGGCTAGATGCTATACCGACCCGCCACTTTATTTGCATTAGGCGACGCCTTCGACCACCTCGATGCGCCCGTAGCTAGGGTGACAGGTGCCGACATTCCCACACCTTATGCCAAGAACCTGGAGGACTTGAGCTTTCCCCGGCTTGAGTCTATCAAGAAGACGATTTTGCTAACACTTGGCAAGAAGTAGAATTCGGTGTGGGCGGTCTTAAACATTGCAGGTTCCTGCTGTATACATCCGATGTCTTTGCTCCGGCTTTTCTTTGTTTTGATTTCATTTCATCTTGCATTTTCTTGAAACATATGCGATCGCTATGGACGCTTAATCGCCCTTACGTCGGCTTGCAATGTCTTCGTGTAACCCCTTTGTACATTGATGTGCCGCGTTCACTCCGTCACCCGCACACGCCTTTATTGTATAAACGTCCATGATATAGAGATCATGATTCAGAACTTATGATTAACGTATGTGCGAAACAGAAAGCCCAAAGGTTGTATGACCGATCCTAGTCGAGGGCGACATCGCCAGTGGTTCCGCGCTTGCGCAAAATCTCCACCTTTCCCGTCGGGAGGGTTTCCATCTGAATTTCCGACACTGCAGACGACTCGGGAGCGGCGGAACCGTCCGTCTTGCCCGCAACCTTTGGGATCGAGGCTTTCACTGCAGAGTCTACGCCGGTAATGGAGCCTATCTGCTGAGTGAGGAGGCGAACCTTCTTGGTCTGCTCGGCGATCTGCTCCTGGTAGACAAGCTGAAGATAAACATCCCGCACGCGACGGTAGTCGACCCTAACACAGATCAGCTTGTTTAGTACCATAGGCAAGAGAAATAGAATCCAACTGGATACTTACAAAACCATGAAAATGGCGAAGAGCGAGAGGTAAAGGTTTCTCTGCGTGTAAAACTGGCAGAACCAAGGTGTATCAACATCTCGAAAGCTCAGATCCTCGTTGTAGCTCGAACATACGAGTTTCGCTTTCTGCTGGAGTTCTCCCAGAGGGTTGTTGTTATCTTGGTGGAGGACCTCGCTGTCCATTCGAATCAGGCGGGACACAGTGTCTGCGAATACCGCAGCTACAACGAAGAAGACGATCCGCGCGGTCCAGACCATAGGCTCCGACCGAGTAAACGTCGAGATAGAGTTCATGAAGCGCTTTCGTCTAGGGATGGAAGACCAGTGAGTGGTTCGCAATCCGAGGCTCAGTCTTTCCAAAAAGCCGCTCCGTATTGTCGGCTTACGCGGCGATCGAGACAAACGTTAACGGAACGAGCGTGAGAAGATAAAGTACCAACTCAGCGCAGAGGGTGAAAAACACCAGTTGATTAAAGAGAGACATGTCTGATCTTGCTGATTGTAAAGTAGCTGCAGGGCAAAGTAAGGTACGGGGCGAACGAGGGGGAATGCAGAGCCCAATCTTGTTTTTATGAGCAATGAGAGCCCTATGAGGAGATGAGGTATGACGTGGCGACTGGCGGTTAGGGCACACGCCCGGCGGCCGAGTTGAACTTTCTCCTCCCATCCCGCAATTGTCCAAAAAGATGCCCGACAAAGCAGAAGCTTATCCGTGCAAGTCCCTTGCCTGCGCCATCCAAAGCTGTCTCGTGAGCAATGCTTACGATGCAGGCAAATGCTTTCCGCAAAAAGGCAAGCCGCAAACTTGTCAACGAGAGCGCATTTGTTTGCCTGCCGAGCACGGCATAGTCCTTCATGTGTGAAACGAGCGAAAGCTGACTTTTGCTCCTTGATCTTAGAAGCGTTTGAGGCATGCTGTCGCCAAGCGAGGCAGGATCCAAAGGCCAAGGAAGCTTGCGGGTTCGTGTGGAGGACGTGGGAACGACAGCTCGGGGCATGACGAAGCGTACAGAAAACTTGAAGGCCTTCCATCCACTGGCGTGCCACTGGCGAGCCTGTGTAGGCAGCTGGGGAATAATCATTATTGTCCAAGAGTCCTGGCTTGCTCACAACCCTTTCACATGACAAAGTGGGGCTTGATATGAGTATTCAGTTCGTAAGAAGACTGGAACTGGCGGTTTAGCCAGCCCCGCATGAGTCTCAAGTGTTCGACGAGAAAGGATGGCGATAGTCCACAGAGAATAATAAAGGATCCTCCTCTCGCCGGAAGTACAAATGGGCAAAGGGTAAAGAGGGAGAGGCCAGGACGAGCGCGACGCGTCCCGTTCAGCCTCGTTCATCGTCCTGTTGGCCACCCTGGCGCCGTCGACGCTTCGAACTCAACCTTCTGACGTGCTAATTGCCATGTCCACTAAGTCACGCTCCTCGCTGGAAACCATATCAGCGTCTTCGAACATCAACGGCAGTATCGGGCGTTCTCTGGGTTCCGAGCTTACAGGTACTGCTGGCAGTACCAAACAGAAAGGTGGGTCCTTATACCCTCACGCAGTTGTTTTGCTGCGAGTAAACTAATAGTGGGGTCGGGCAGCAACCAAGCGCGCACTGAAAACTTTTAGCTTCGCGAATTCGGCGTTAGCTGACACCCCCACGTAAGTGTGGGCTACTCGGTCCAAGGCGTTCTCTCTTAGCAGGTTGACGCAGTTTGGCTGATACGCACGGGTCTCTCTCAGTCTGCTCCTCGAGTCCCTGAATGATACGTTCGCGCCGAAAACGCTCGACCTCTTCGAGCCCGTCAAGATTGGTCGAAAACTGAATCCGAAGGTCACGCCGGAGCCCAACAACGGAATATTCGATGCGAAAGTTTTGAGTAGAAACCATGCCGAAATCTGGTTCGCCGAGTCGAAGGTGAGCCGTTGCGGAGGCGAGATATCTCCCAGTCGTCAGGTGACCCACAGAAAGCTGACCGGTTGGCCGTAGGTGTGGATAAAAGATGTGAAATCTAGCAACGGTACCTTCTTGAATGGGCATCGATTAAGCGCGGAGGGATTTGAGAGCGAGCCTTTTGAATTGAAGTCTGGCGCTGTGCTTGAGTTCGGACTAGACATCAAGCATGATGACAAAACATGTATGACAGTTGCCTTATTCTCTGCAACTGTGATTTCTGACACTTGCTACTTTTGCAGTCATATACAAGAAGGTTGCATGCAAAGTGTCGTTTGTAGATTTTACGCAAATGGTACCTCCATCTCCAGGAACGGGCATCAGTGAACCTGTGCGAACGTAAGCAATCCAAGATCTGGAAGAGATGATCTTCGAGTAGAACGCTAACTATGTTTTTTTTTTAGTTCCCCGGGGATTGCGTTGAGGCTTGACGGCGCAAGGACGAGCCAGCTGTCTGGGCTGATGGATGTAAGGGACTTTAAATGTAGCCTTTTGGATGGCATTGCTGACTGTTTGTATCTCAGGCTGAGCTGAAGCTTGCTGACAAGACGCACGCCCAACTACAGCAGCTGAAAGAGTCAATGGAAACCATTGGGCCAATTCAGACGTTCGAACATGTTAGACCCGACAGCCGACTATCATCAGATCCCACGCGAAGCTCGGAAGAGGCTACCGAGGAGGCACACCGCTGGCGTGACAAGTACAATGATTGCTTACCACGTGCTGAAGAGCGCGATATCTTCAAAAAGCAAGCCGAGGACCTTGCAGCGGAAGTAGAGCGACTTTCAAAGGAGAGCGTATCCAGGGCAAGCTTTCTTGAGGAAGTCGAACGATGGAAAACTCGATCAGCTGCTATCGAGGCCGAACTACTGGTTGCAAAGCGGGTGCGATTTGCGCCAGAGAATACTTCGCGCGCTTTGGGGAAGCCAATACTGAAACGTTTTCAAGGATGCACAGGACGCTGAAAGTCAGATTCTCAGCCTTTGCACCGAACTGAAAAGCGCACAGGACAAGATCGCAACTCTGGAGGCCAACAAGCAACATCTCATTTCCCAGATAGCTTCGTTGCAAGGAACTCTGATGGAAACTGGGCACGAGTCATCCCGGCTTCGGGAAGCATATGACAACCTTCTTCGGAAGGGAAACATGTCTTCAGCTCCGGAGGCACCAGCCTCGCCATCAGCCGCCCTATCCGACGGCATACTGGGCAAAATATCGAATGTGAATACTGACATGGCAATAGCTGCTTCTGCGATCACAACAAGCATCTCAACCCCAAAGAAGGGCAGCGCGAGCCGGAAACGGAACAAGAAGCACCCAGAAGTGACTCCGTCACTGCAAACGCGAGCGGGCTTGTCGTCTCCTGGCTCAGAGTCGCAAGATGAAACCCCGAAGCCAGCCTCGAAGAAACGGGAGACGTCCTCTTTCCACGTAAGTTTGGATTGCTTTTTGTACTCACTCCGGAGTACCCACGCTTACGGGGACGGGGGTTTCTACCGCGTCTGCTGTTCCCTTCAGATTTTCGCCATTGTCGCCCTAGGGATCCTTTCCATTGGCGGCATCGCCGTACTCAGTTTGAGCCCCGATATTCTCTCGCCGGAATCACCTTTCCTAATGGCTATTAGAGAGGCGTTTTGAATCGCCGTTCAGAAAAGTTTATTAAAAGCATTATTGAATATTCAAGAGTCTAGAGAAAGCGACTGAAATAGCGATGTTCACGTCTAGAGCTTGGACTTCTGGGCGATCATGTGAGGAGAAACGGGGGCGTTGCCGGGATCGTTTCCGCGAGGGACGCCGAGGTCCACGAGCTTGCCGAAAGCAGCGGCAAAGTCCTTGAAGAAGACGTCCTTATCCGCCGCGTATTCCTCCGCGATCTTTTTGAACGCAGGGTCACGGACGATGGCCATGTCCGCAGGAAGCATCATAAGCTCATCGTCTTCGTCAACGAACTGAACGGGACCGTCCCACTGCTTCTTACGCCACTCAATGGACGTAAGCAACTTGTAGTACTGATTGGAAAAGCGAGTAGGCGTGTGTGTCCAGGCTAAGAAGAACGACAAGTATACAGTAGACACCAGGAGTGAGAAAAGCAAAACGACTGACCCCCTCAAAGTCCCAGAACTCACGGCCACTGTATCCGGAACGATCCGCATGGCAACGACCAACAGCGTGGGCACCGATGAGAGCGACAATCTCGCGATCGTCAAAACCCATGCGGTAGAATATCTGGCGAACGTGATCTTGCCCTTGAGCTGCATCGGGAAGACGCCCGTTTGGAGGTACGTCCTTTGCACTGAGGTTCTTTGGGTCGCGGTCGGTTCGGCCTGCTTTCCAGGGAATTTCCGGACCTCCCATGGCCTCGATGGCAGTGCATCCAGCAAGCGTCCATAGGTCCGCGTAGGAGATCCAGCTGTTCTTTTCCTTTATGGGTTCAAGGAATGCGCGCGCGTGCTCCAGACCGGCGTTCGCGCCATCGTTCGACTCTGGGTTGAAGCGCATCGTAGCGCCATTGCTGCCACCAGTCCGGGTTTTCTTCTCGTAAGTTCCAGACGCATGCCACGCGAGCCGAACGAAGACAGGGCCAAGCGAGCCGTCGTCGTAATCGTCGTTCTTCAAGATAGCGCGAATGTCATCCTTCACTTTATTGTAGTCGTGCGTCATTGCTTGTATCTCAGTCTGGGAACCTTTCATATACTGTAAGCGGCAAGGTTTTGGTATCGGTTTTGGTATCGGTATGCTGGCCCTACCGTTATCTTGTGTTCTCACCTCAAGGGAAATGGTCTTCGGAGTCCGGGTGCAGGTACGGCACAGATGGTATTGGTCCTATGGGGGAGGATAAATTCAAATTCTCCATTGCCACGTGGGCTCTCCTGGCGGGTGTGTCTTCCGGATCTGCCCGAGAGTTTCCCGGAAATTTCAGGGGGCGAATAGCGCCGCCCGGGATGAAGCCCGCTCCCAACTGCGGCCAGCCGAGATCGACTGCATAGGGAGCTGCCATGTAGACAGTGGAAACAAGATTTGGCTTCTAATTAATTAATTAGGTTTACCTCTCATAGCGGAGGGACAACGCGCTGGCGGGGCATGCTCCGAGAGCTGCGATGTTGCCAGACTCGGCTTGATACGCGCGCCATCGCCAGCGCGTTTAAGGCGCTCATGAGACTTGGGAAAAGCGGATGGTCACTTCAAGCCCTTGAAGAAACCGGTTCACTTGAGCGATCTCGCCACGCAGCTCGCAAAGCCTCCTCCAGCTTACCCGGAATTGATGTCTTGAGCGTTTGCTCCAAATGTGCGGCAATCTGTATGTGCAAGTGGTCAGATAGCATTCAGGTTAGGCACATAGAACAACCTTTTACTTCGTTGGCTCCGTGCAAGGAAATCTTATCGTCCGCCAGGATGAGCTGGAAATCCACTGTGCAAGCAAATCAGAAATGACGAGCTTGGACAATGTATAAGGGACATTATACCGTGATAAGAAGGTCCGCACTTGCGTACTCGAACAGACTCGACACTACGGATTGCAGAATCTTGACGTCCGGTGAGCTCCAGTAGCTTAGCCACACGTTCAAGAATTTCTGTAGGAGCTCCGGCGTCCAATAGCTGCATCAACGAAGGAACTAAGGTCTGTAAGCCGGATTTGACGATCATGACTACAAAACGCGGAAAATGTTGAGAATCGATCCTTGAATCATATAACCAAAGAATTCCTTTACCTGAAACCAGAATCCCGCCCAAGGAGTCCAACCAGTTGAAGCCGTATACTGCGCCGGCGACCGCGACCAGGGCAACTGATGACGAATACGCATCAAGACGATGATGCCATGCGTTTGCTGTCAAGACGTCTGATTTCACTCTGACGGCGACCCTTCGCGTCCATCGATACATGCTTTCTTTGGCCGCAACGCTAAACAACATGACGTAGAGAGCATTGGGATTCATGGACATCGACGAAACCACCGGCCTAGACTCTGCTGAAAAGAGCGCGCTAAGAGTTTCCATGCTTTCGAGTCCTTGATTTATGATTTCGTTAGAAAAAGTCGACTTTAGCAAGTTCAGCGACTTACCAATTGTGCAACCGGCGGCAACCAGTAAGCTGGATACGACTACCCTAGTCGGGAGTAAATCTCACATTTGCGGACCAAGGGGAACCTGCTAGGAGTTCATACCCGCCCAAAGGATCCAACTTGGCGAACCCGAACGGGAACTGTACGGTGGCGGGCTGGCGAGCCTTACGATAAGTAAACAAGGTCACAAGGTCGCTAGGGTTCCAAAGTCAGAAAATGGGCGAGAGCAGAGCCAAGGAGAGGAGGAAGTACCTTGTCAGATCGCTCAAGGAGTGCATTGCTTCCGCAATCAAAGATGTCGAATGCCATGCTCTGAGAAAGCCGTTGATGAGTCGGTGAGAGGCTGTTCCACGATCCGCTGACATTCTTTAACTCACACTCCCCCAGCGCCTTTGACAAGTGTCAACCCAACGTTGAGTCCCAGTCTGTAATGAGGCGGTCCGTGCTAAGTCACGAGAAAGGTGTCTGGCAACGTCGCAGCTCACGGAGCATACCCCGCCAGCGTGACACGAGTACCTGCGTAAACTTATGTTATTGGAAACACATGTCAGGCTGGATTGGCACTCCCTGGCGCACCATCGGCTGTTTCGCGCTCAGCCAGTCCGACGTGATGATGACTGTGTGTTCCGTGTGGCCGGCAAAAGGAATGTTGCGAGAGAGACAACGGCGCCACCCGCATACGTGCATACTTGCCGCAGGCCCATCGGGACATCATTGCTGCGAGCTTGAACCCACAGAATGATACAGCACAAGTAGCACTTTGCAGCTGTGACGTGTATCATCGACCTCAGGTGGCTGTGGGCCGTCATTAAGGAGCGAGAGAGAGCCTTGCCCCTCGTTTGCGGCAAAAGTGGAGAAGGAGGGGGGAAGGGAAGAAGAAGAAAAAAAAAGTCCTCGGTCGCTGCGCTGCCCTCCCCTATTTACTGGCCCTCCCCCCAGCCCTCGCAATTCCTGTTCAACCACAAACATGGCTACCGATTCCAAGTGAGTAGACGAGCCGTCCCCATCCATGCCATTCCCTGTCCAGCAATGTCGTTTGCCTACTCTTCGCCTCGTTTTCTCGCCCTATTTGGGGCTCGCCCCCCCTGGAAGCTTTTGTCCGGGAGGATCTGGTGACGCCGCCTGGACCAGTGTTCGTTTTTACTGATCGATGTTCGTTCCCGGTCTCTTGCAGAGCCCCCCCTGCCGCTGAGGGTACCTTCACCGATGTTCCGGAGACGGAGATTGAGGTTTACATCTTCTTTGTTCGGGGCAGGCTATCTAGTCTGCGGAAAGGCTGACCAGGTTGCCAATTGCTCGTGTTTAGTCCAACTGGGACGAGGTCGTCGACAAGTTCGATGACATGAAGCTCCGCGAAGAGCTTCTTCGAGGAATCTACGCTTACGGGTGAGCACTGGGATTCTTTCTTTGTGCACCCGTGTGTCAGCTCCTGAGACCGTTTTTTTTCTTTTCGGGTTTTCTCAGCTTCGAGCGCCCCTCGGCCATCCAGCAGCGTGCGATCCTTCCCGTGATCAAGGGCCACGATGTCATTGCTCAGGCGCAGTCTGGTACCGGAAAGACTGCGACTTTCTCTATCTCCATTCTGCAGTCGCTCGACATGACCAAGAAGGAGTGTCAGGCTTTGATCCTTGCCCCCACTCGTGAACTCGCTCAGCAGATCCAGAAGGTTCTCATTGCTCTCGGAGAGTACATGAACATCGAGTGCCACGCCTGCATTGGTGGAACCAACGTTCGTGAGGACATGCGTAAGCTCGATGCTGGCGTTCACGTTGTTGTCGGCACCCCCGGTCGCGTTTTCGATATGATTAACCGCGGAGCCCTCAAGACCGACTCGATGAAGATGTTTGTGCTTGACGAGGCTGATGAGATGCTGTCCCGTGGATTCACGGAGCAAATTTACGACGTCTTCCAGCTACTTCCTCCCGCCACCCAGGTCGTTTTGCTTTCGGCCACCATGCCCGCCGAGGTTTTGGAGGTTACCAAGCGCTTCATGAGAGATCCGGTCCGTATCCTCGTCAAGCGCGACGAGCTTACCCTTGAAGGTATCAAGCAGTTCTATGTCGCCGTGGAGAAGGAGGAGTGGAAGCTCGACACTCTCTGCGACCTCTACGAGACCGTCACCATCACGCAGGCAGTCATTTTCTGCAACACGCGCCGGAAGGTCGACTGGTTGACCGAGAAGATGCATGGTCGTCAGTTTACCGTCTCCGCTATGGTAGGTTCGAGTTTGTCGGGAGGGATGAATACATGTAACTAAATTTCTGCACTTTCAAAGCACGGTGATATGACCCAGGGCGAACGTGATGTCATCATGAAGGAGTTCCGCTCTGGTTCTTCGCGTGTCCTGATCACCACGGATCTGCTTGCCCGCGGTATCGACGTTCAGCAGGTCTCCCTAGTTATCAACTACGATCTTCCCACCAATCGGGAGAACTATATCCACCGCATTGGTCGCGGTGGTCGTTTCGGTCGCAAGGGAGTTGCCATCAACTTCGTCACCGCCGACGACGTCCGTATGCTCCGTGACATTGAACAGTTCTACAACACTCAGGTCGAAGAGATGCCCATGAACATTGCCGAACTGTAAGTCTGTGTTCGGGGGGCACAGGAAGACAGGGCATCTTGCTGATGACAGGACTTCCATTGATTTTAATAGCATCTAACACGATCATCAATACGAACGCCGCACGACATAAACCTACTCTACTGCAAGCTGCCTCTTTCAATGCGGTGCTCAATCGCTTTGAGCGGTGGAGCTTCTGTTCACTACATCCAGTTGACGTACCTCCGCCCTGTTTTCACGTATTCTCTCATTTGCTGCAAAGCACGAAATAGATCTGTTTGGTGGGCCCTTTGACGAAAGTGGCGGGGGTACCCAATATGAACAATAGGGTAGTTGCAGGAGCATCTTCATGGTACAACGTTCAGGGATAGGTTCTGCACCATGCGCGGATGACCCTTCGGCGACCACGTCATTATCCATGAGGTTTTCCATGCTTTTTGGCACATTTCTGCTTCGGCATCGCACATTAACTGGAAGTTCACAAAACCAGCGCTGCAGCGCTGTTCCCTGCTAGGTTCTTCACACAGGAAGTTTGGGACCTGATGTTGACGAGAGACGATCGAGGTGGCCTTATGTGAGGGATTTTTTACGATGCGTTTTGCCAGTTTACCAGGAGCACTTAAACTCTCAAAGCAGATGTAGTCCGCTACACCGTGGTTCGAGTGAGACGTTGTTTTTGCGTTGTCCGCCAAAAGTGGCTGTACAGTATCATTATTGTATGCAAATTGAGCGCCACATGCATCAACATTAGGAGGTTTCAAGTATGCCGAAACTCGCGTTTTTCGAGGGCGTGTAAACTCGTCCACTGTTTCTGTCGACTTTGTGGCCCAACTCGCTTATTGAAACCGTGGTAACTGCGTTCTTCAACCCTGGATTGGGGTCTAGGGGTACCGAGGTTCGACAGAGGGGTAACTTGACCCGGCAGTCAGGTAACGAAACTTGGAGAGCGCGAAACTCCAACTTTCGCAAAACTTCGTCGAAATCCTGATGTAGCTCGCGAGCTACATCAGAGACTTTCGCAAAACTCGATAAAACTCACGATTTGGACAGGAATCCACAAAATTTACTCGCGTTGCGAGAAACGTCCATTTTCGACATATTTGAAACCCCCTATTACACTGTTACAAAAGGGGGTTTCAAAGTTGGGCCTTAACACGTTGCAGAGTACAAAAGTCAGCCTTTTTCTGGCGAGTCGAAAGTCAAGTCGTTAAAGGGCAACAACCTGTGCAACCTCTCACCCATGGTTTGGGGTCTATGGTACCAAACTTGCGGCAAATTGGTAAGGCCGTCCAAAAGGCTTGAAAAGGCTACTACTTCTGCTCAAAAGCGACTTTCGCGAAAGTCTTTCCAAAATCCAGCTACCACTTTCTCGCGAAACTCGTTCAAGATTGGATTTGGGGGAAATTTTCTGGCATGTTAACTCACGAGAGAAACGTGTTAACAACGTTTCTGGCATGTTAACAACGTGTTAAGGTTAACTTTGAAACCCCCTAATATGGAAATCATATGCTCCCCTCACAAATCCCATGTCAGACGCACAGAGTCGGAGGTAGGTATATTCGGAGGAATGTACCGTGACAGGGGGAATCGGCAGGGGCTCGCTATATAGACTGGGGAAAGAATGAGCGGCCGGGGGGAAGAAGGGACAAAGCGGCACAGCAGGGAAGCCGAGACACAGCAGGGGGGGTCAGAGATAAGGTGCTCGACAGTGGAGTGAGTGGTTCAGACGGGGTTGACTACGTGAGGGTTTGGATAGCAAAAGAGAGGCGTATCACATCCCATGGCGCTGGCGTGAAGTTCATCCTCTGTCCGATCGTCCGTCCAGATGTTCCACCCCTTGTTGAAGTTGAACTGGCTCAATGTCCATCCCCCTATTCTCCGTTGCTGCATGTCCGATGTGGAATTCAGCAATGCCCGCATTCTATGGCAACAGTGAGTGCTTCCAGTTGCAGTCTCCGCTACCTCAAGCCGTTCTTGCATCCACTCACAATATGTGAGACGCACTGAGTCAACGATACATATATTCCAATGAATGTACTAAGTGGCAGGGAGAATCGGCAGGGGGCTGCTATATATACTGGGAATGGTGTGAGCGGCCGGAGGAAAAAGGGAAAAGGTGGCACAGCAGAGGGGAGTCGAGGCACAGCAGGGGGAGTCGGAGATAAAGGGCTCGACAGTGGAGTGAGGGGTTAGACGGGGTTGACCACGTGGGGGTTTGGATAGCAAAAGAGAGGCGTATCACACCTCCCCTGAACCCGAAGGTCTTCTGATGACCCGAGGGTTCATGCATCAGGTGGTGGAGTACTGGGCTGATCAGGCTCACCAGCTCCGGGCGAAGTCCGTCGACTTGTCCCAATCGCGTGACCCCGTCGGGCGACCGAGATGAAGCGGTGATTAAGCGCCATCTCTTCGATGAAGGGATCGCACGCCACGACATCGGAACGCAACCCCGTGAAGTGTCCGTGTCTTATTCGGAAACACCACGCTTCGAGCGACTAGCCTCCAGCATAGTCGTCGGAACAACTTAGCCGAAAATAAACGGCCATGACATAAAAGGACTACAAGGGGGGTACAGATGGAGCGGATTAAAGGGGTAACTAAGCAAGGGGAAGGGGTGGATGGTTGGCGCGCCAGATGTCGAAGGCTTCCGTTTGGTCGATATCGCCTTCAGGTTGCCAGGTAGGGTCGGTCCAGCCGATCCACTTCACGAGGAAGGAGCGTTCGCGGTGGGGGCGGCGGCCGACGACGGCTTCGTCCAGAATCTCTTCGACTTGGTATTCGGGGACGCCCTCGATGAGAACGGGCTCTGGTGCGGGTTCAGGGTCTTCGCGGAGCGGATGTGTTTGTGGGACGTGAGAGCGAAGGATGTTGACGTGGAAGTACGGCCAGATGTTTTTGAGGGCGGTCGTAGACAGGTCGAGCCGATAGGTGTCGGGGTGCGGACCGAAAGCGGCAACGGTGTACGGGCCAATCCATTTGCGGAGGAGTTTGGGGGGCTTGACAGCGTCGAAGGTGACGGTAAGGCCGTGTCGGTTCAGGTCGACTTGGTCGCCGATGGCGAAGGAGATGGGGGTGCGTCCGTCGTTGAAGTACTGTTCATATTGGTCTTGGGCTTCGCGGAGGGAGTGTTGAACGACGGTGTGGATTTCTTGGGCCACAATTTGCAAACGAGTGATGGTGGCGCGGTCGTGAGGGACGAGGGCGGCAACTTGCTCGGGGGCGATATGCCAGCCAGGCGGGTTCGGCGTGAAAGAAGGGTTTTCGATTTGAAACGGAGAGAGATTGCCGAGGTGGCGGCGAGGGGTGGAATTGATTGCGAATTGAACTTGGGGGAGGAAGGTCTGCCAGTTGGATCCGGCGTAGTTGAGGTATTTCTTGACGATGGTTTTGGCGGTCGAAATAGCGCGTTCGGTTCGGCCGTCGGTTTGCTGATGGCGAGCCGTGGAGAATCGGTGTTCGATACCCATAAGGGTGTTGAAGGCGGTGAAGAGGTTGGAGATGGCGCGAGGTTCGCGGTCGGATATGACGAGATGAGGGACGCCGGTGTGTTGCCAAACTGCAGACCAGAGAAGGTGGGCGAGTTCGGAACTTGTGAGGGAAGAGGAAGCGGGAGCGAGGTAGGTCTTGGAGGAGAGGTAGTCGACGACGCAGAGGATGACAGGTTGAGCGTCGGAAGGCGGAGTAGGAGGAAGGGTGAAGAGGTCGTAACCGTGGGTGTGATGAACGGTTGAGGGGATGTCCAGGGGACGGAGTAAGCCGT
>JADGJA010000400.1:0-19778 GCA_027596035.1 Thoreauomyces humboldtii | reverse complement strand
GCGGGGGACAGACCGGCGGGGGTACTTGGGGGCACGGGCGAGCTTGAGGGTCTTGGGCAGGTAGAAGTGCGTCTTGGTGCGGATCTTGTGGACGCGCTTGCCGTTGGTGCCCTTCAGAGCGGCCTTCTTGGCGCCCTGCGCCTTGACGGCGGCAGTGGTGGGGGTAGCTGAGCGTGGGAAGAAAAGAACGGCACATTCGTGGTCAGCGTTTTGGATCACGGGAAGTTCGTAGCAGAATCCCTCGAGCTCGGAGGGGCGGCATTCCACTGAAACGCCGTCGGAAGCGTCGACCCTTGTGCGAATTCGAAGCACATCTTCCCACAAATCCACCAGGACCTTCCGCATCATCCGTATCCCCAAAGCAATTCGTTGTGAAGATTCGGCTCTGCCCATCCTTCGCAAAAGCTATCCCGAGCCGAGCCGGGTTTCCTCACTGTCGTCAATGGCATCCACGCCGGTGCTGAACCAAATTTGCGAGATGTCTGCCTCCCAAGTCCGAACATGACTTTCAGACTGGATTCGTCGAAGAATTGTCCATATTGCAATGTGCTCCGCATGCACTTTTTCCCAACGTCTTCCCAAAGACTTTGACTTTCCGCCAAGTGCCAAGCAAGACAAGCCTGGGGACTTGCATGCCTCCGAGCAGCACTTTCCCACGCCTTGACGGTCGTCGAGTTCTCCTTAGGTTTCCGCGGCGGTTGCGGGTGGAGCGTCCTGACTGGTGATCCCGACGAAGGCGGCGAGCCGTACAAGCCCGGGCCCAGGGGACCGGGGGAAGAGAATGAAGCAGTATATGTACCTTTCGTTGCTGCCTTGGGTGCCATGACTAGTTTACCTCCTCTACAAGAAAGACAGAGATTGAGGGTGTGTGCGAGAGACCGGGCGGAAAGAGGAAGGGAAAAAAAACGAGAGTGGGGGCTAGGGGCGCAAAACGAAGAAAAGCTCGACGGAAAAGCCCTACCCTAGCCCTAATACTTCTAGGGCTACTGGAACCACAGGGACAAGACAAGGAACGCCTTTCTCGTTGGCTGCGCTCGCAGCGGGGGTGTCAGTACTTTGGGCAAGAAAACTATTTTACAGTCCCAACGCACTGCTTCGAGACCCCTTGACCTCCTTCGCTGTTCCAGCAAGGTCCGCCTTGCTGGCAACCCGGCTCCCAGCCTTGCTTCCACCCGCGTTGTCCTTCGCCAGACTGGCCGTGCTTCCCTTCGTCCCCGTCTTCTTGCCGTCGGCCAGCACCTGCTGACTCCCCGTCTTCCCGCTCAGTGCCTGCACGCTTCCCACGCGGCTCGGCGCCTTGCTCCCGGGGGCACCGTTGACCACGCTCTTTTGCGAAGGGGCGCGGTTGAGCTGGTTGGTCGATCGCTTGACGCCTGGCGCTGTGGACAGGGCTTGCGTGGCAGATGGACGAGCGGACGTGATGGGTTTGGCGGTGACGGGAGGCTTGGGCACCGGGTCTGACGAGATGGGAAGGTCCGATCCGAAGACGAGGGCAATCTCGCGAGTCGCCGACGCGATCGAATCGGATCCGTGGACAGCGTTCTGGGAGCCGTCGGTGCCGTAAAGTGCTCGGATGCTTTGATGACAAAATCGTAGAGATTTAGATTCCATGCAGACGTCCAGAAAAAGTTCGTGCCACCCCTCACCTCTCAGGTGCATCCTTTCTCGCAGTCTCCGAATTGGTTGGTCCGGCAAGTTCTCGCCATCCCTTGACTGCTCCTTCTTTTTCGAGAACCATAGCATAAATCGGGGCGCTAGATGCAGTCAAAAAAGAACGATCAGAAATAGAAACACTTGTCTTCGTCAACCGCGATCTCGCTCTTCAATACCTGCTCATCCACCCGACCAAGGTATCGTAGAATGGCTTTCCCTTATGCTCTCCGTAGAACTCTCCGGCCTTCTCCGCCGAGAAAACCACCTCCGATTCTTTGACGATCACGAACGAAGCCTCCTGAACCTTCCTTATGATAGCGTCCTTGTGTAGTCCATACACATCAGGCTTGATGAGAGCAAGTGTTCGCTCGACTTGGCGAGCGTCATCAGTCAACTGTCCAGAAGCGACAGGGACAGAGTCCGTCACTCCAGTAGGTCGATGAGATGCTGCGTCCTCGGCCTTGACGCCCGCGGTAACTGCGTACGGAGACACTTCGTCCTTGAAAAGAAGCGTGATTTCTCGCACGGCTGACGATGGCGAATCAGACCCGTGGACAGCGTTCTTGGAACCGTCGGTGCCATAGAGAGCGCGGATGGAAGTCGGGGAGTCGGTCCGGGCTGTGACAGAGTTGGTGGGACCGGCTAGGCTGCGCCAGGCGGTGATGGCGGACTCCTTTTCAAGGACCAGCGCGTAAATGGGAGCGCTGTAAAAATGATCAGCGCCTGAAAACACCCAAGGAACGTCTGCGGGGAAACCCAATTTACCTGCTCATCCAAGAAACAAGGCCGTCATAGAAACCCTTGCCGACATGCTCACCGTAAAATTCTCGAGCCAGGTCCTCTGACATGGTGATCTCCTTTTCGCCTGCAATAGTGAATCCGTCCTCTTTTATCCTCTTGACCACGTCCTCCTTTCGAGCTGGGTATACGTCTGGCTTGATTAGGGCGAGGGTCCGCTGGATGGGTGTGCCCGACGACGTCGCAGTCGGGACCGTGTGATGTGCGGGGATTGATCCTGCGTGATCCGGGAACATGAGACGGATCTCGCGGGTGGCAGAGGTGGGCGAATCTGAACCGTGAACGGCGTTTTTGGAGCCGTCCGTCCCGAAATGAGCCCGGATGCTGATGACACGCACATGGTCAATTCTCTGATATTCACGCGTGAGCAGCTGACAGCCTTCGTACCTGTGAGGTGCGCTTTCCCTGGCCTTCTCGGAGTTCGTCGGCCCAGCCAACAGTCGCCATTCTGCAACCGCATCCTCCTTTTCCAATACCATGGCATATATTGGTACACTTTGGAAAAAGATCAGCCGTCTTTCTTGAAGGTAAACGTTTTCAAGTTTTGGCAGGGATACCTGCTCATCCACTCCACGAGACCCGTGTAGAAGTCTCTGGCAGCGTGTTCCCTGTAAAACTCTCCGGCTTTCTCTGATGTCATCTGTACCTCCTCCTCCTTAACGATTCTGAACCCAGCTTCCTTGATCTTCTGGACGATGTCGTCCTTTTTGGCGGGGTACACGTCAGGCTTGATAAGCGCCAGAGTCTGCTGGATCGTCGAGGCATGCTGAGTATGAGGGATTGAGTGATGATTTGAAAACGGCGATACGTCGTTTCCAAACACGATGTTAATCTCCCGGGACGCGGAGGGAGCGGAATCGGATCCATGGACGGCGTTTTTCGATCCGTCGGTGCCGAAAAGAGCTCGGATGCTGTTGGGGGATGTTTCTCGCGCTGTATTGCTGTTGGTCGGTCCAGCGAGGTCGCGCCAGCCCTTGACAGCGTCCGCTTTTTCGAGCACCATGGCGTAGATTGGGGCGCTATATGGAGCAAACTGACGTTTAGCTTTCGAACCTGAGCTATGCCCTTTGCTCCGGTTCACATACCTGCTCATCCACGCAACAAGATCGTCGTAGAAACCTTTGCCTTCGTGCTCTTTGTAGAACTCCTTTGCCTTGTCCGCGCTCCACCTCTCTTCCGCCTCCTTGACGATAGTAAACCCATCGGCTTTGATTTTTGCCAAAATTTCGTCCCTTTTCCCTGCCCCATACGCATCAGGCTTAATGAGCGCTAGAGTCCGCGTGAGCTGCGGGGACGAAGTCTCCAGCGCCTCCGTCCGAGGTGAGGGGGCTGGTGAGGGTTTTGTAACCTTGGCAGCTGGTGGAAGTTCAAGCTTAGGTGGGTATGGGGACACCGAGTCCCCAAAGATCACCTTGATCTCGCGTTCGGCTGATTGTGGCGAATCGGAGCCGTGGACGGCGTTCTTTGATCCATCGGTACCGAAGAGGGCTCGGATGCTCTCTGGGGCAACTTCTCGAGCCTTTTGGGAGTTTGTGGGGCCGGCGAGCTCTCGCCAAGCAGTAATGGCGGTATCACGTTCTAGCACCATCGCGTAAATTGGTAGGTCCGGCCTACGATACAGGTGAGACAATCAGTTGCCCGTCAACAAGAAGCTGACATGTGGGAAAGAAGCTGATACTCACGTGCTCATCCAGCCAACGAGTTCCTCGTAGAAACCAGCTCCTTGATGTTCCTTGTAGAACTCCTCGGCTTGGGCCCTGGTCAGCTCAACTTCACGGCCTTCTACAACCTTGAACCCAGCTGCCGCAATCCTTTCTAAAATCTCGTCCTTATGTCCCGCTGCAAATGCATCCGGTTTGATGAGAGCGCACGTTCTCTCCCTGTTGTCGCTTTCCTTCGACACCTCCTCCTGATGCTGCTGCTGATGCGCGGTGGCTGGTCTCGACAGAGTCGTGGAATCCGCCCGCGTGAGCAGCGAAGGGAAGAGTTGCGTGATTTCCCGATGAGAGTTTGCGGCAGAGTCAGACCCGTGAACGGCGTTCCGGACGGGATCCGTTCCAAAGAGAGCTCGAACCGACATGGGAAGAGTCGCTTTTGCCGCTACTGGATCCAGCGGTCCAATCATCTCCCGCCATCCCGCAATGACATCCGAGCCCTTCAAAACCAGTGCCACGATAGGTCCACTGGACATGAACGCCACGGCGTCCTGGTAGAATGCGTGTTCTTTCTGGTGCGAGTAGAGGTCGCCCGCTTCTTCTGCCGTGAGTTGCACGGTCTCCCTCTTCAAGACCTGATAGCCCCTGCACACGATTCGCTCCACGATCTCATCCACCTTCTCGGCGTCGATCATGTCGGGTTTGATGATGGCCAACGTCTTCTCTTGGGGAGCGCTGGACGAGAAAACTTTCTCATCCACTGGGAGTTCAAGGACGTCCGGACCAAAGAGCACGTCGATCTCGTGCTGGGCCGCCTCGAGCGTTTCCGAACCGTAAACCGCGTTGAGACGATTGTCGGTTCCCAGAAGGGCGCGAAGCGTGGAGGGGTGCGAGTCTCGGGCTAGGGAAGTAGACGAAGGACCCATGATCTTGCGCCATTCCGCCACAGCATTTTCCTTCTGCAAGACAAGAGCAAGGACCGGAGCTCTGATGCGCAAGGTCAGATTTCGTCAGCTCGGTCAAAGGCCCTCACCGCGTGGGACACAACTCACGTCGACATATGCGTGAGAACGCCCTGGAAGTAAGCAGCCTTCTCATGCTCCTTGTACAGCTCTTCGACCTGCGCTGGCGTCAACCAAACCTTTCGCCTCTGCACCACGTCAAATCTGTTACGTCTGATGACGTCCATGATCTGTCCGACAGCCGCCGGCGCCATAGCATCGGGCTTGATGATTGCGAGAGTGCACTCGCCCGTCGCAGACATTGGTGTAAAAGGTGTCGTTGGTGAATCTTCCGAGGGTTGCGCCATAGCGGCTTGAAGTGAAGACGTATCGATGGGTTGAGGGTTCCCGGGAGTAGATGTGGAGGCGAGCAAATTGTCCAGGCGCAATGCCACGTGAGGAAGGCCCTTCTGTTCTAGTTCTAATTGTTCTTTTATGGTCTTTTCTATACCCGGTGCATTGGCACCCTTTACTAACTTGACCAAAACTCCTTCCTGGAAGCAGAGGAGAAACCCCAGTCAGTCAGGTGAAAGCATGGAAGAAACATGAAGCGACGGAGTTTTGCGTGCATACAAAGAAGAAGAGGAAGGTGGGGCAAGACTTGTTTCGAAAGCTGGCCAGAGCCTCGATTGTATCTGTTTGCGCCTAAGAAACCATCGATTATAACAGCAGAACCTCTCGCGGTGACATGTACCGCTTTCGTACCATGACAAAGTTGACTCGCTCTCCAAAGTCCAGCTTTAGACGCTTGAAAATGTTTTGCATGGGTTCACAAGGGCCGGACCATTTTGCTGAAGGACAAGGACGTTGAGTAAACATGAACTCAAAGGTCTGTGAAAGGAAGCCACCAGTTTCCGTGACTTACAGTATACATCGGCCACTGTTTAGAGAAGCGAGCGAATGGAGAGTAAGCCTCAAGTTATCTGCGGCTGCTTCAAACAGCAGAATGGGACAAGTGTGGAACATACCGGTGAGGCAAGGCTTCTGTATTTGAACATCCCACTCCTCATCAGTCGATACGGATGCGGCACCGGCAATCTCAACTTTGCGAGCGTGTGCACTCATGTCTGCCTCGTCTGGTTGAGTAAGGGCGAGTGCTTCGCAAGGCAGGCAGTGTTCCTCTGCGTCGTGGTTGGATGTCGGAGGACTCTGGCAATGGGTTGAAGGTAGAAGCCCAGGATACGCGTGAAGCAAGAAGGAAGTTGATGGAGTCGTGGGGAAGAACGAGAGGTTGCTGAAGCGTTCGGCGAGAGTGTGATAGGCCGAGCAAAAGAGGGCTGGACTGAGGTAGAGTGTAGCAAGGGGAGAGACGAGGAGGATGAGGAGCGCGGTGACAGCAAAGAGCGGCAGGAGGACAGACGGGCGGAGCATGGCCACTCCACTGCGCGCACTGGAACGGGCGTATTTGGGAGGGGGACGTGAGGAGACACCGTGCTGACCTACGCGGCGAGAGGAACACACACACACGCATAGCCATTCCTCGTTGCTTCAGCGTTGCTTTGTCCGACCCTTGGACAGCTGCTGTGCGCAGGGGACCCCCGGTGTTTCCCCCCGGACCCCAGCCAGTTCTTTACACGACAAACACAAGGAAAGTCCCTACCACCCCACTAGCAAGGACTGGCTACCTCGGTATCATAGCATTCCCCGCTACCTCTTATCCATCCCACTCCATCGGCTCACGCTTCGTTCATATCCCCTTCCTTTCTCCAGACCGGCCCGGCGATGCTGCGCAGCAGCCGGCATCTGTCGGTCGCCATTCAAGGCTCGACGCAACGTAAGTTCACTTTACCTTCCCTGCGCCCATTCGGGAATGAATGTCCTGGGCGCACTCGCTGACCTGACGCTCGTCTCTGCCTTTCTCAAACCCTCTCAGACCAAGGACCAAGGAGCTGCGCAGCCGGCACCTATCGGTCGCCATTCAACTTTCGACGCAACGTAAGTTCAGTTTACCTGCCCTGCGCTCGTTCGGGAATCCACTGGGCGCTGATCTGACGCTCGTCTCTGTTGTTCTCAGCTCCTCAGATCAAGGACCAAGATGAGACCGCTGTCGGTGCTCCAAGCGCCCATCCACATGCTCACCAGCCCCCAAGACTTTGCTGCTTGGGTACGTGCAGCACATTTCTCCTTCATTGCTTGCGTCCTTCATCCCTCGCGCTCTGTCTTCTTGTCATCCCTGCCGGGCCTGACTAATTCTTTCCCGGTTTTTTCGACGCCACCAGGGAACTTCCAAGTTCACCAACGTCGTGCGCTTTGGGGAACAAAGGCAGGCGGCGCTGGACCCAGCGTCGGCCTCTCGTAAGTTGATACCGCCTTCTCTCCTCTGCTCTTCTGATCTCTGACCATTCCTCCGCTCTCTTCAGTGCGTTCAAGGCGGCTGATCTGTTTCATGGCCGCATCGCAGGAAAATTGCTCAGGCGTCCTCTTATACCTGTCCAGTCTAGCGCTGCTTGTATTTGGGTCCTGCATGCAAGGCGTCTGTAATGGGCGTCTGGACATGTGGGGATTCGCGGCTTGCTGCGATGAGACGTTGTAGCAGCCTGCGGTGTTTGAACCGGTGCGGCAGTTTGGCTTCCTTGGATTCGGGGTCGTTTGACGCCGGGTCTCTCTCTGGTCAAGAACGCTCCCTCTAATGGACCCAAGTGGTAAGCAAGCTTTATCGGCGCTATTTACTTATTTGCATCCTCTGACTGGTTAAACTCTGTTTTAAGACTCAAGGACCCCTTCGCTAAGTACATGTGTATCGCTTCTTTATATGGCTTTTATCTGTTTTGTAGGTAATGCAGCTTACCTTTCTCCTTTGCGGGAGGAAGGTGACCCGTTCCAAGCCGGTGTAAATGCAGAGGACCTTGACCCTTTCTTCTCTTTCTTAGTCGATACAAGTGAAACAAGGGCTGCCTCAGTTGAAGCTTTTCTATGTAATCCTTTGAATATACCTTGAACAACGCGAGGTATACCTAATCTGCAAGTCGGTTGGTCTGCCGGGTCTGCCTGGGGGTCTGCCGGTCTGCGAGGTTTTCGCTGTCGAAGGGCGAGGTGAACCGCCGCGGCCCTTTTCATCTTTTCCCCGCATTTCCGCGTTAGCATTTCAGTAGAGTTCCCCATTATCGACCGCACCTATGGCCCATGCCTCCTCGTATCCTGCCGACCAGGAAGCATCTCACCAGTAACACCGCATTGGGAGCTACCGCTAGCTCCTGGAACCCACTAGCAAACGTCCCATGGGTGTGTGGGGGATGCCGTAACACCATAAAGTCAAAGCGTAGCTTCTCCCACTTGTCCAGCAATCCAACGCGGAGAGATCCTCTTTCAGAGCATCAAACAACCAGGGCATCGAGACCCGCGTTGCCACTGTTATATTGCAGTTATACCACTCCGCCATCGACGGCGAGCAACGATACCCGACGAGACAGCACTAGCTTTCGACTTACCTTCGCTCAAATCAAACGATGGATATCGGAGTTGGACGACAGCCTGCGATTGCCAGATGATGATCAACAGACGCAGCTTCGCACCTGGGAACTCTTTGTACAGATCTGCGAGCATCCTTCCGCGCGTGCTGGCCTGGCAGCCACACATGTGCGAAAGATTGCTCGCATGCTGATGTACCATGCCGACACGCTGCCTGGAATCGAGGAGAAACTCGAATACATGGACGAGCAGACCAAATCGGCAGGATGGCCCTCGTTGGAGCTGTACATCCGTAACGCGCACATACCTAGAAGCCGCGGTACAATGACGAAAGACGCTGCCATCCGCTTCCTCGACGACATGAGGGCCAACGGTTTAGATCCGAACGGCGACACGTTCAGCTTACTCATGGATGCCTTGGGAAGTCGCGGGGATGGAGATGCGGCAGGCCATATAATGCAGCTTGCCCACCACGCAGGCATGCCCATCACCGGAGACATGTTCCAGCATATTCTGCTTGGATTTGCTCGTGGTGGTCGCCCCGACGATGCGTTGCAATGGTTTCGCGAGATGGAACGTCACGGAGCGGAAGCGACGGCACGGCATTACTCGACGGTCATGTCGGCTTTTGCGAAGGCCTGGCGCCGCGATGATCTGTTACTGATATATAAAGAGATGACCGAGCGAGGCGTCCGACCAACAATCGTCACCTTCAATATCATGTTAGGACTTCATTGTTCCCTTGGCGACATGGATGCCGCTACCTCTGTGTTTGCTCTAATCGATCAGGAGGGGCTGGAACCCCAGGTGGACACGTACAACACGCTCATCACCGCTCTGGTGCGTCTTAAGCGGCAAGAGGATGCCGTGGCTGCGTTCGAAAAGATGCAGGAAAGCGGCATACAACCCAGCAAGCACACCTACGCTATCATGATCCACTCTTGCGGTCAGGCCGGCATGATGATCAACGCCATGAGATACTATCGCGCTCTGCTTGCCAGCGGCCTGAAGATCAACCATTATCATTATACGGTTCTGATGGCCGCATTTGCTGCGGCCAAGGACATGGAGACCTCCGTGGCTGTCTTTAAGGACATGATGGAGGCGCGGTATGCACCGACCGCTCGGAATTTCAACGTTTTGATATCTGGCTGGATGCGGCAAGGGGACGTCAAAAAGGCAGAGGCTGTCCTTGACAAAATGAAGGTCGCAGGCGTCGAGCCCACGCGCACCACGTGGCGACGTATGATCAGGGGATATCTTGCTGCCGGGCAGCTCGACGAGGCCTTGGCGGGCTTTGCCAAACTGAGACAAATGCCAGATGGACCGACGATCGGCGTGTACGTTCATCTTATCAACGCATGCTGGGATAAAGAACTTCAAAAGGTCGGGCTGGGGCTGCTCGATGACTTCCAGATCACCATCGGAGCGGCAGAACTCATGCCTTACGCCATCCTGGAACGCATCGCCGTCTCGTATCTCAAAGCGAACGAGCTGACGGTCGGGATGCAATGGGTTGGCAAGCTGAGGCTGGCCGGACATCAGCCCCGATCATACCTTCACGGACAGATGATTCGCGCTGCGGCTCATTCACCGACCCCTCAGCTCGCATTCGAGCTGTATGAGGCGATGGTCGCGCAGCCTCTTGTTCCTACCACATACGTGTTCAATCACCTCCTCACGGCATGCAGGGCTCGCCCGGACCTCGTCGAGCAGGTTCTGGCAGACATGACCTCGAAGGAAGCAAAGCTCGACCACTACACATATGGCATCCTCATCCGACTCCGATCGAAAGCGAATAGATTTCCCGACGCGTGGAGCCTCTGGATCGACTACATCGGACGAGCCAACACTGCACCTGAGGAGCCCCCCTTTTCGGCAAGACAAATGCAGGCTTGCACCGTCGTACGCGTACATCCGGCTCCCGCCTACGCGATTCTTATGTCGTGCGCTTTTCACGGAAAGTCGGACGAGTTCACGACGGTCCTGGAGACGATGAGGGAGTTTGGATTGGAGGTCAATACACAGGCGGCTGCGAGGGCGATGCAGATGGCATCCATGCACCCATATTGGATACGCGCCAAAATTGGTACGGCTCTCGGTTTGAATATAGATACGGAAGAAGTAGCTACATAGACGGGCGTTATCTATTTTATGATTCTTTTTGCTTGTTTCTCTTTTGGATTTCCATCTTGATAAGGGTTCGCTACCCATGCCCCTCCGCGCTGAAAGAAGCTTGGGAAATTGGCAAGAGGGCGTTGCTAAGGCTGTTGCTCCTTCCTCCGTAGCCGACACTACACACGATAGGATGAGCAAGGCAATCCACGATTCCATTACTCCTCTAAGCAAAGATCGGCAGGAAGGATAGCAAGGCGCAGCTTGTCATCGAGTTGCTGGATTTTGGAGGCTGGTTTTCTCAACGATATATATCAGCATAGAGCAAAGATTGCAATAACAGAAAGGCAACGAAAAAGGGTCCGGACGATCAAGGGTCAGAAGGTGAAGACCTGTACCACGACGCCGATGAAAAGTCCCGTAGCCCAATCAGGCATAGCCCGCTCCACATCAGCTAGGATCCTCGCGCTCCCGAATCGATCCGTCCATTTCCAAGCACGACCGACGCGGACGCTTCCCAGAGCCGTTCCGACGGGTCGTCGACCTCCTTCCCCGGCGGAACCCTCGTCGTCGTCCTCGTCGACGAGCTCGTGGAACGTGTCCTGTTCGAGGGCGCTGAGCTCGAGGACCAGTGGCGCGTCGCCGTGCAGGACAAGGTCGAGGTTCCATGACGTGGTCGGGTAGCCGCCTGCGTTGCGGACCGTGTACTTGTGGTCTCGTTCAGGTTCGAGGATCGTCTTGTCGGCAAGGGACCAGTCTTGGACGCGGGCCGTGAAGGTCAAGACCGTCCAGATGTAGTGGTTGTAGGCACAGCTCAGCGAGATCCTTCGGATCTGCGTCGCGGGGTCGTAGTGGTCGCTGGTGACGGTCAGGTCCGGCGTTCGCGCTGGCGGAGGTTCGATGGCGGGCATGTGACTAACGTCGAAGGCAAAGCTTTCCATGAAGTTGGAGAAGGGCGCGATCGTAGCCCACTCCCGACCGGTCTGAGAGGCCGTGCGAAGCTGTCCAGAGGAGCCAATTGCGGCTTCTACGCGGGTGAGAAGCTCGGGAAACGAGCCGGGATCAGCGTGAGCGACCATGACTTCCCGAGTGCCGTCACTGATGTTCTCCTTATATTCTACGAACACCCGCTGTAATCACGAAAGGTCTTAGCGTTACACGTTGCGTGGTAATCGGAATCTCAGCGACATACCTTCGGGTGCATGCTGTCAAAGGGCCGAATGGTAGCCACAAAAACGAACGCAATGATGAACGAGAGGGTCGCCAAACCGCCAACAAGATTCCTGCGCTGGGACTCCGAGAATCGGTGGAACAGCGGCAGCAGCAGGAACCAATGAAGGAAAGTCAGGGCGCCCGTCAAGACACCGACGATGACATCCGTGGGTGCATCCGCTCCAATCCTTCCAGTCAATGGGATAAACAGGTTGAGGGTGCTAACCGAAAGAGCAGTGGAAATGGTGAACGGAACAGCCGCCACAAAGTAGGCGAGCGGATGAAGATGAGATGCTGCTTTAGGGGACAGCAATGCATCTATGGCTTTGCCTAGCAGCATGAACACGACATAGAATGTGAAGATGTACGAGAGACCAAGACGAAAGAAGTCCGTCAACAGGACAAGAGTGGCAAACCACAGAAGGATCATGTCATAGGTGCCGCGCTCCAGGTCTGGGTTGCCAGATCGAGATGCGGTTGGTGTGGTTCTGCGTGCCAGCCAAATCTGTGGCAAGAGCGAGCCTGTGGTTGAACGTTAGACCACGCTTCTGATATCATGTCGCCTTAGACATCGACATACCGAGAACGGCGGTAGGTGCGAAGAGAAGAGGGGAATACCACTCTCGCGCAAACCACACCAGGGGTTTGTTTAGGACATACTGAAGCGTGACACCCAACCAAAGTGCCAACACCACGCTGAGAAGGTTGCTCGCTACGGTTGCGCCAAAGATGGACGCCATCCGACGTCTTGATGTAAAGAGGGTCGAGAGCACGGCAGCCGCGGCCACAGCCCAATGCATGATATGGGCCTGACTCCAAGAGTAGTGAACGAACCAGAGTCCTGCGAATTGCATGAAAAGTGCTGGTCAGCGAACGGTTCAGAAACTTCCCGGTACAGTGCTGCGCGTACCTAGTATATCAAAGAAGACAATGTCGTTGCTTCTCTTCATATTTGCAAGGTCAACTGATCCGTACAATAGGTGATTAAGCATAGCGAGAGAGTTCTCTCCGAAGTTCTGCACAGAGCCTTCTTCGATTGTGTCTTCGACATCTAGCATGGTATGGTATAGGTAACTACGAGTAGAAGGTCAGGCTTTGTCAGTTACGTTGACCACGTTGTATGGCTTGATCGGACTTACCTGTTCTGATAAAACGCTAAATCCTGTGAACGGCGTGAGAGTCAGAGAACATATGGGCACTACTTCAATGTCAATAAGACTCACCAGGCCAACTAGATCATCGCCGTGCTCGATGAATTGCCGGTAATCGGTGTCGGACATGACAAGTCCGGTGCGGAAGATATCGTTCGAAAGAACGGATCCATGTGGGTGGGGCACCTTTGAGTAGGCGTTCACCATGTCGACCGAGTTGGCCTGGAAAAGGATCTCTTTTCCAGCCTGACCCATCGCCTCGAGGTTGATGACGGCACGGACCGCACTCCGCCATGGGTGTTGAGTGATGAAGGCATGCGAAGCATCTTGGAGAGTTTCTTCAGCACCGTTCCAAAGAAAAATGACGCTGTTCGTGAGCTTCTCCTTCCGCTGAGAAAGGATGCGGATATGTTCCAGCATGATGGCCACGCCCGCTCCATCGTCGGATGCCCCAGGCGAAACGATCGTCGAGTCAAAGTGGGAGTTGAGAAGAATAGCGTTCGAGTCACATTCGCGGCCGCACGAGAGACGAGCAACGATGTTGGTAATGTTGCTGTATGTCTTGATCAGCGCTGCGGGTAGCACTTGCGGTCAGCATCCGGGCGGTAACCATGCCATGGCCAGGGCGGTCACCTACCATGACCCATCAGATCAAAGCGGTGACTCCCGTCCGCAACCTGCACGTCAATCTCAAATACGGCAGAACCACCGACTTCCTCCGCCTGGCGCTTCAAGAAGTAGAGCTGATCCAGGATAAGGTCGCGCGCCATCGCCTCCTGCTTCGTTCCGACGAGGCGCATGCCAATAGTGTGGGCCAGGCCACGAATGGTTTCGCGGGCATTGCATTCTGAGAACTAGATCTCGAGCAAATGAGAGCCAGGCCGGCCGGAATGAAGGGGTGGAGTCCACCGTACCTCAAGGCCGTTTCCGCATTTTCCAGCCCGGGGGAGCCTAGTATGAAGCTTTGTCGCGAAAGCGGCGAGAACTCCACACCACAGCAAGAATGCGGTCAGAACCAAGTATGCCTTACTGGTTGGGACTGAAGCTCTGCGTTCTTTGCTGTTGGCCACGTCGGCGCGAGCGGACACATGACTTGTTGGTTCTGGCCGACGACGATGCATGCCTATCATGCGTGAATAGTTGGTAAAGTAAGTTTCCTTCCCTGCGTTTAAGGAACCCGCGTCCCATACGAACCTGCCTGTATTCAAAACGTCCTGCCTGGTGATCTAAGGATGGCCGATTGCGACTAACCCTCCCACCGGCTTCCACGACGCCGAAAGCGATGGGCAGATCGCCATCTTACCTCGAATTGGGAACACGGGTAAAGGCCCGAGAAACCGGTATCAGGATGTTCCGGAACTTGCCGCCTTGCCGCCTTCCCAGCGTCAACCCGTGGCACGACAAGCATGCATCTTCGTCTTCGAGTCGGTTCATCTGGAGTACTGTACAGTATGTGTGCATGTATTCAAGTTTCCAAGTGTTCACGAGTGATGTTTGGTGACAACAAATGGAGAATGATATGTGGAAAGTACAAGTGCAAACCTAAACATACGAGACGCGGAGGTTTACATTGCCGGCATGACGGTGGATGACGTGCTTCTTGAGAGTAACGACCTGATTCAAGCGGGTAATCGAAATTAGGTCACAGTACAGAACCAGATTCTGTACAGATCAATACGACAACTCGGAACTTACAACGTCCTCCTCGGATGCGGCAACATTGTTCAATGCAACGGTGTCCTTGCCCAGCAGGTCGTCCTTCACGGGGTCCTAGAAAAAAGGTCGACGAGTTAACTCTCGAAACGGAATCATGGGCACAGTCACGTCGAGATCGCTTAAAGAGTACCTTGTCGTAAACTGAAAGCAAAAGGGATTGATGGTAAGCGAAGTGATTGACAGGCAGGCAGGACAAGCAAAGCTCACCTTCGACGTGGAGCTTGGCGCTGGAGTTCGCCAACACATCGAACTGGAAGACCTCGTTCTGGAACACGGCTGACTTGCCAGCGTTGCGCATGACCTGGGTCTGTTGCCACGTCTTTCCGTCAGTAGAAAGCTTGACGTAGAGATCGTTCTTTCCGATGGTGTCCTAGCAGACGGGTGGAAGGAAAAGTTCAGGATCAACTTTCATGGGCACAATCGGCCTCCTGGGAGAACGCTGCCCCACGCACCTCTTCCTTGACTCCAGCGACCGAAATGACTTTGACGATGAGAACCATGATGTTTGCTTGTTTGTTGTGAAGTACGGGAGATGGAAGATGGGTGAAGATGGGTGAAGATCGTTGAGTGAGGACGAGACTTGCCGCTCGGAAGGTGACTTCAACAACGGCTTGGCTTGGCGCCGGGCAAACTCCCGATTTGGACAGCAGCACGACAGAGCAACAACAACGGAACAACCCCACCCGGCCTTCCTTGAGCCTTGACGTCACAGCAACACCCCTCCCTGTGTATTAAATTTCATGGCCTTCACTGCAGTACAATAGATGCTAGCTGCCTTGTCGGCATAACGGCGCGCATGTGTGGAAAGCTGCAGTATGAATGGACTGAACCAGATGTCTGATGGCTGGATCGCAAAGTGGGGAGTGTTCGATGCTGCGCACCAAGCTACGATTGTGGTGATTTGATGAGGCCAAGTCGGGGATGAAATGGACAGACAGACCACCCCAGGCCCGTGTCTCTCGATCGCACAACGGCATTCCTGGCCGCCATTCCTCACACAGCACCGTCTGGACAAATCCCAGAACGATCTGCACAAACATTGACATACAACTGCATCCTTGAGAAGCGGGGAGTCGGACGCAGAAGAAAGTGCGTTCTGTGTGCTGCTTCTCAGAGCAACTCGGCACAAAGTCCATCTTTTTCGACATTCAGCTTCTGCGACACGAAGTAACTCCACTTTCCAGCGAATGCTCGTTTCCCGGATGGTTGCAGAGCTCGAAGGGGAGCAGCAAGCATCCGCTACACCATCCTTGCACGGAGAGCACGTCGACCCGGATCTGCATCACTCAGCGCTAAGCCTAAGTCCGTCCCATCGCGGACCGCCCCCGCCTCCACAGTCCCCAGCTGCAATGGCAGCTGCCGCTGCTTCGGCGACGTCAGCGGCTCCTCCACCGCTCCCGCCGCACTCTCCATCACCTGCAAACCACTATGCTGACTACGAAGGAGAACAGCAACCGGAGTTTGAGCAGGAAGATGAACCGTTCCAGGCTGCCACCCAATGTCTTGACCTTCTCGCGGACTTTACTGGAAAGCTCAGACTCGCAGGGGACTACAGGTCCACCGACAATGATGACCTCGTCGAGCAGCTCACGGACGTACTCTACGACGTGGACAGCCGGAAGGTGCTGGACGACCTTGACGTGTTGGAAGCCTTCGTGACGGTGTGGCAGCGGGCTGCCGAGCGCTTCGGAAAGGTTCGCCACTGCGAGTGCAGTTTTATGAACCTGCCGAGTCTCACCACAGCTTCTTTGTATTCACAGGAAATTCAACCGCCGGTTGCTTTGATGTCTGCGGAGGAAGAGGTGCATGAAGCGTCGCAAGCCGCGAAGGGCAAAGCGCCTATCCGCGCTTCAGAAACCCCGTTGCCCGTCCCTTCCGAAGGGTATTTCGCAGACCACAACCCTACAGTCGCGGCGCCGACGATGGCGTTCCCGGAAGTTCCAGCGGGCTTTTCACCACCCACTTTTATAAACGACATCGCCGGATCGTCTTCATCCTCAGCGCAAGCCGTACTCCTTGATGCGCATGTGCACGAGGAAGGCAGAGACGATCCTCGGGTCCACACTTGCTATCACGAAGTTGTGGCAGATCCACAGGATGACATGGCCATCAACATCAAATTGATGGATCGTGTCCGGCTTGAAATCGAAATGGACGATGGCATCACAGGCATCGGAACTAACCTGAACACCGGAGCGATGGGTTCTTTTCCGCTTACCTGCTTGGCGGTTCCCAGCGATGTTGACACGCGGCCGCATGATGAGAGTGTGGCCGGGCTTTACAGCTCCCTGGGAGCACCAAATCTACCCGCCGCAGCAGTTCCAGACAGAGGGTTCGCTGATGCGCACATTCCGTTGTTTGCGGCCAATCACATCGTAGATTCGCCGCTTGTGGAGACGACGGCGAAGACAAGCGCTCCTACTGTGCCTGCTGGCCACGCGCAGTCAGGTTCTTCAGCCAATCAGCCGCTTGGAACGTCTCGTGCGAACAGCATCGCATCCGCAACATCTGTGTCGTCCCCCCGTCCCATGGACGACGAAGTCGGACTTCCCACTCGCGGAGCCTCTCTCAACCAGCATCGCAATCAGAACCCACTTCTTACGCACACATCTTCCACGCCACCGACGACCCCTCCAACGGGACCCGCTCCTCCGCGTCTTGAACACCAGAACTCGCGAGACTCTAAAATCGGATATCCACTTCCGGGCGGTTCCGGGACCAATGGCTCCAACGGAAGCAGCCCAACCCAGGCTGTGCGTCCTCCCTTTACCCGCGAGCTTTCGGAGCAGGTACTCGAGAAGCGTAAATTCGCTCGGCAGGTCATCGCCGAGCTTCTCGACACCGAACGCAACTTCCGCGACGGCATGCAGGTCCTCATCGACCAGTTCATGCTTCCGCTTGGACAGGCTTGCATCTCCTCGGTGTCCACGCCCAGTGGGCATCACTCGGGTAGCTCGAAGAATCAGGACCAGTCTTCCTTTGATTCGGAGCATGTATTGACTCGCATGGAACACAAAGTGCTTTTCCACAACGTTCCGGGATTAAGGAATCTTAGTAGAAAGATCTGCGGCCTCTTGGAAGCAGCGATGGGGCAAGCAGAATCCGATCAACAAGGACTCACCAGTGGCGGTGCGGTCGGAGCGGTCGTCGACGTGTTTCTCCTCAACGTCGAATTCGAGGAATGGTCTACTTATGTTCGGTACATGGAAGGCTTTGCGCACGGGAAGAACACTTACAATAACCTGAAGAAGCGGGATGCGTTCGTCGCTATGTTGCAGGTGAGTGCTGGGTGATGCAAGGGTTGGGTACTTCTCGAAGAAAGGAGACTTACCACTTGTGAAACAGAAATGCGAGAGCGCTAAGGAGTGCAACCGTCACGGATTCGATCACTACCAGATCCTTCCGGTGCAACGAATCGGTCGATATCATCTTTTGCTCGGCAGGCTCAAGCAAGTTACGGATGAAGAAGATCCTGTGCACCACTCGTGAGTTGACTATGTTTTTGCTAATGTCGAACGAGGTCGCTTAAGCACATACTCATATACAAACTCTAGTATCGAGACAGCAGAACAGTACATGAAACAAATCGGCGATGTCTTGGAAGCTGTGCAAAAGCAAGAGGAGG
This sequence comes from Thoreauomyces humboldtii, assembly GCA_027596035.1. Taxonomy (NCBI): domain Eukaryota; kingdom Fungi; phylum Chytridiomycota; class Chytridiomycetes; order Spizellomycetales; family Powellomycetaceae; genus Thoreauomyces; species Thoreauomyces humboldtii. Next base: position 1,444 of record JADGJA010000400.1, on the reverse strand, counting down.
AGATGCGTAAGATTTTCACCGTCTTCGACGAGATCAAGGGGTGTCCGGTAAGTGCGTGTCGGCATAGCAATCAATCGTGTCTCCCTGCTGAACCTTCTTCATCAGCCGGACATCATCTCGGCCTCCCGGAGGCGCCTTCTTTCCTCTTTTGAGGTCGAAGAACTCTACTCTGGCCGGACTCTCCGCATGCACGTCTTCAGCGACTGCTTCCTCCTGTCCCACGACTCGCGCGCTCCTCCTTACGTTGTCCCTATCACCTTCGGCAAGCTCTCCCCACCATCCTCTGCCAGCAACTCGTCGACAGCCCTCAACTCGCAAGCGTCCAACCATTCCCTCCGCGGTACCGCCGGCAACCGATCTCTCGTCAACCTCCACGCCGAGTCGGGATCCAGCGGGAACAGTCTCCTCAACAGGAACTCTGGCAGCTTCTCGGGCAAGGGCAATGCCACCCGTCGAGCTGCCTCCCACTACGCGTACGGGACCTCCAACGGCGGTGGAAACGGCAACGGAAGCGGAACTTCCGGCGGGGAACGAGGACTCGGCATCGTGGCCAGCGCCCTCCTCCACCCTGGTTCCGGCGGAGGAAAGGACAAGGACAAGGACGCCGTCAAGAACGTCTCGCGTCACAAGTTCGTCTTCATCGTCAGAGTCCTCCTCAGGGACGTCGAGGTGCAGAGCGTCAGAGGCGGAGAGGAGGTCGTCCCAAGCGGTGGCAACGGAGGAGCACCCGCTGGAACCCCTCACCACAAGGACAGAGTGGTGGTGCTGAGACATGCACCCGGATCCGGTCAAGCCACCCTCCCGAGAGTACCGTCCAACGCCTCGGCATCGAGCAGCCACACGTTGGGAGGTCCTCCGTCTCCGAGGTCCTCGCAGAACCTCGACGATCAAGGGTACAACGACGGGACTGGATCCGGGCAAGGGAGAGGTTCGTTCGACGCTCGCCGCGGGTCGGCGGTCCAGTCTTCGGGAGCCTCCTCGTCTCCGTCCCTCAACGCTGGTTCCCAGGAGAAACCGTTGCAGGAGCTCTACGCTTTCAGAGCAAAGGACTCGAAGAGCATGGCAGGACTCTTGGCCGCGTTGGGTCTGGCTGGTGTTCGGGTCTGACAATCTGCTTCTTTTTTCATCTCTATCTTTCTCTTTTCTGCCCATGCCCGGGGTTGATATATCAATTCTACATAGCTTTTTGCATCATCACCTATGGTCCTCGCGCCACCATCTTTTTACCAAGCATGGACGGACGGGAGGGGTCCCAAGGGTAGGTGGGTGCCCGTCGCCTCGGCAGAGCTAAACACGGAACACTTGGTGATGGCAAGTGGGATAGGGTGCCGTCCATGAGGGAAGAAGAGACAAGGGATGGCAGGGGTTTGATCGAAGGGAACCTTTGCGACGGCAATGATCGTTGCTATGCGAGAGCAAGGAACATGCATGCTAAAAGGTATTA